>PVKC010049773.1:0-10675 GCA_004027635.1 Crocidura indochinensis
CTGGCTTGGGGGACCATATGGGACACAGGGGGATCGAACCGCGGTCCGTCCAAGGCTAGCGCAGGCAAGGCAGGCACCTTACCTCTAGCGCCACTGCCCGGCCCCAAAACCCTATGTTCTTAAGCCACATGTCCCTTTATCTTATTTTGCACTTGGTTTTTAATCCCATTATTTTTTTTCAGGTTACAGACTACAGATGTGTCCACTCCTGTGGCTCTTTGCTCAGGGATCATTATTGGTGGGGCTGGGATTAGGGGCCATATGTGGTGCCTGGCATCCATTGCTCAGGTCAGCTGTATGCACAGCAAGAGCCATAGCCTGGCACTCTCTCTCCAGCTGTTTATACTTATTTTCTTTAATTCACCAATGCACATACAATTTTTCATGCACCCTCACCACCATGCAGGGTCATTCATAACACCCTCAGGCTATAAAGGGAGCTTTGGGGTATGGGACACTCCAGAGCCTCAGTGGAGGCAAAACTAAAAGAGATGATCCTTGGCTCCAGGCTTGGAAGGTCTCTGCAGCACCACAATCTTCTCAAGAAGGACCCTCCTTCGAGGGTCCCAGGTTGAGTCCTTGTCCCTAGTCACTGCATGTTTGTGTGAGTCGCCTGTTTCTCCCTTTTGATGAATTGGTCTCTGGCATGAGAATCAGTCAATGTCCTCTCTCACCCCTGACTTTCTAGAAATTGCATCTATATTTAGCCCGGTTGCACCACCCTGGCCCCCCTTCTTGAGCTGGGGTATAATTGCCAACCATCCGGAGGATGACAGGGTCCAGACTGGGACGCTGCTGCGGCAACAGGCTCCCATGGAAACTGGAACCTCTTGTTTCTCAAAACCAAACCGGCTCACGGGCAATTAGTTCTGGGAAGCAGGGACAGCAGGGTGTGGAGCTCCACGACAAAGCACAGAGCCAGGGCCAGCCAGTCTGGCTGCTCTTACTCTCATGGGTCGAGGCCAGATGACAGCCAGATGTGTGGAAGTGCTTTCCAGAGGTGGGAGGAGGAGGAAGAGCTGGGGCTCAGAAGCCCCAAGACCCATGACCCAGAAACACTGGGCTACACTGGGCACAGCTGAAAGGTCACCTCTGGGTTCTGGGTTCTGGGCTCCATCAAGGACCTGCGCTGTTGATGGAAGTCAGTTGTGGGGAGCTGCCATCCCCACTCACTGCCCCATTCCAGAGCATGACAGTGCACCTCTGTTTTCTCACTTGAGTTCTCCTGGGTCTGTACTTAGAGTCGTAGGGAGCCAGCAGGCTACCACATTTAAAAATCATCATCATCATCATCATCATCATCATCATCATTTAAGAGCTGTGCAAGTTAATCAGCTGCGTTCTGTTTTGCTCACCTAATATGGAGACATACTGCAAGGCTGGTGGACTTCCGGGTGACTGTGACAGAGGGTGGAAAGTGCAGGCAGTGTTCTTAGCCCAGGTCTGAACCCTGCTATTAGATGATGTGCCTGACCAGGGGAATTTATTCCATTTTCCTCCCTTTCCTTTTCCTCTTTCTGTTCTTTCCTCCTTCTTCTATCTCTTCTTCCTCCCTTTTTTGTTTTCTTCTTTCCTTCCCTCCCCTTTCTCATTTCTTTCCCTCTGACTTTCCTTCCTTTCCCTCCCTTCTTCCTTGTTATCTTCTCTTCCTTTGATTCTCCATGTATTTTCTCTTTTCCTTCTAACATTTTTCTTAGTCATCTCTACCTCCTCTTCCTCACCAAATTGTGACCTCCCTCCTTTATCTCAATACTCTTGCACTTCGTACTACAGTTAGTGAATTGTAAACAAGAACACTGATTTTTGTTTTGTTTTGTTTTTGGACCACACCCAGTGACACTCAGGGGTTACTCCTGGCTATGCGCTCAGAAGTCGCCCCTGGCCTGGGGGACCATATGGGGCACCGGGGATCGAACTGCGGTCCGTCCAAGGCTAGCTCGGTAAGGCAGGCACCTTACCTCCAGCGCCACCACCCGGCCCCAAGAACACTGATTTTTGCCTCTGTATTTCCTCTTAACACACTTTGCATCCCTACCCCAGCACATCAGTCCACTCCAGTGATTGGGGGAATTGGGCTGGGTGGCTATCTCCAACTCCTCTCTGAGTGGAAGTCTGGGCTTCAGAGAAATAAAAGAAAGATGGTGAAGTTCTAAAACCTTTCCCAGGGCCAGAGCAATAGTACAGCAGGTAGTGTGCTTGCCTTACATGTTTGTGTGTTTGCCTTACATGTGTGATAAACCTTGGTTTGGTCACTGGCACCACATCAGATCTTCCAAACCCTGCCAGGAGTAACCTCTGATTACAGAGCCAGGAATAAACCCTAAGCACCACCAAATGTGGCCCACAAACAAGAAAACCTTCCTCAAACACCACGCAGGTGCCCAGGCCTGGAGACCCTCAAAGGAAGAAACTCGATGCTCCCAGCTCAGGGTTGGCAGAGGCCCCAGCTTGTATGCCTAAAGGAGCCTATTCGCTCTGCTTGTGTCCTTGGCCGGAAGAATTAACTCTGAGCTAGACAAGATCGTGGGTGGAGGATCTTGTGGCCCATCAACCCCTAGGCAAAATGCTGGGTTGTTAAAAAAGAAAAGCAGGAAAAGGAAACAACATTTTGCTCTGAATTAGAAACTTCCGGACTTTGAGAAAGGTTAGTGAATTATGAGACTTTTGGTGCTGGGCATTGTGGGTACAGGTGTAGCCTCAAGAACCACATGAGGAAAGGAGGGAAAAGTTGTAATGGGAAGACCAAGGACAGGTCCTGGCGTGCATCAAGATGGCCAGTGGGGGCATGCTAGCTCCCTTTTGGCTAATTCTCTACTCTGGAAGTCCCTAAGAGACAGAGCCTCAGAGAAAAAAAACTTTCCTAGTTCCATAAAGGTAAACAGTCTCAGTTATTACCAAAAGGGCAAGAGATGGCCTTTGGGGGTCTGGAGCCAGAACACCCCTGATAGGCTGGCTCATTGTTTCACCCTCCTAGAATCCTGATCTGCTAGTGAGAACCCCCATTAGTGCTTCAACACCTTAAGTTATGGAGATGAAAACAGTAGATTTGCAAAAGAAGAAAAACTCACACTTCACCTCCCTAAATTTCCTGCCTTCAGATCCTTTAGTTCTTGCAGAATCATCTCTGCAATCGTGCTCTTCCCTTAGGGGTCCTTCTGTGAGGTGAGGAGGCACACTAATGGACCCCCAAAAGTTCTGAGGGTCTGGCCCTGAAACTGCCTGCAGAGTTAATCCTCTGCTCCAGTCAAGTTGGTTTGGTCCCTTGTGTCCATTTGCCTGAGCAAATATGTTCTAAAGAGTGTGGTTGTCCTAAAGTCCAGGAATGTCCTGATGAAAGTGACCAGTAGATCACTTTTCACCAAGAAATGTACCGAGTGACGATGTCAGTGGAACAGGTGCTGTCACCGGCTCTGCTCTTAGGGGAAGTGATGGGCCTGGCCTTTGCTCTGGAGCGTGGACGTCTCTGCAACTCAGACGGGGCTGTTGTGCTATTGCTCCCAGAGACTCTCTTTCCCCTGCTAGATCCAGTGCTAGAATGAAAAAGTGAGGTCTTCTCCTGCTGGTCTGGAGACCTGAAGAGGAACCTCCAGAATCAGGGTGATGAAAAGTCTTCAGGGAGATATCCTCTCTGCAGCCTCCCCCAATCCCATAGAGAGAATATTCTAGAGAATATTCCAGAGAATATTCTAGAATTAGGAGTGTGAGTCCTCAAGCTTTTGAAAGTTTGGATTACACATACTCAGAAACACACACACACACAACACACTCCTGCATGCGCATCCTCACACACTCACAAGTTTACATCGAGGACCATTGGGTGGCCAATTTCTACTGGAAACCTTGTGTGGGTTCCTGTGCTTCTGAAACCTTTGCTGTCTCCATCTTTGGGAAAGTTTGGGGCAGAGCTCTGGGCTCAAAGCCCATCATCAGGCCTCTTCCCTTTCTGGGCAGGCTACCTGGATGTCTAAAATTATGCTCAGCTCTCCCAGTCTCTGTGTGCTACTGTCCCTGGGTCTAGGGTGTTCAATGCCCAGATATCTACTCTAAAGCCTTAACTCTGGTGCCAGCATCCTTGCCTCTCATTGTGTGCTGTTAGGCTTAAGGGATGGCTTACTTTGTGGATTTCAGTCTGTTTGGATTTCTTTTGAAATAGCGTAGACAGACACAATTGGCAGACCTCAGGGCTTACTCCTGTTTCTTCATTTAGCGATCACTCCTGGCGCTGCTGGGGAACCAAATAGGATGCCAGGGACTGAACCTGGTTGGCTGCATGAAAGGCATGCACTCTACCCACTGTACTTTGTTCCAGTCCCATTCGATCTGTTTTTGAATGGTCAGCTAATTCACTCATATCTTGAATGTTTTCAAGTGGACAAATGGATGTGCTATAAAGCACACAGAAATAATAAGAGCATAGCAGGCAACAGGAGACTGTAGCTGGCACATCTAGTGGGTATATCTTGGGGATGATCGCCAAGCCTTGGTGGGATAAACGGAGGGAGGTCAGGGGGTCTCGAAAGCAGATCTGGGTTCGCAGTCCCTGAGGCTGGACGGGGCATGACCCTACAGAGGCCATGTGCTCTCTCCACAGGCGGAGCATGAAGCGCAAGGCTTTGTTCACGTGTCCATTCAACGGAGACTGCCGCATCACCAAGGACAACCGGCGCCACTGCCAGGCCTGTCGGCTCAAGCGCTGCGTGGACATCGGCATGATGAAGGAGTGTGAGTGTTAAGCCTTGTTTGGTGCAGGGCTGCCCTTCTCGGCCTTCCAGCTGCTCTGCCCCGTGAGGCGGCCTGAGGTCTGGTGCGTGGGGGAGACGATAGGGAAAACTGGGGAGAGTCCTGCATCAAATGCTGCACTGGTGGGGAGAGAGCAGCGACGGTCTCGACGTCCTGTCCAGCTATGGGGCTGAAGACGAGGACCAAACGGGCTAACTTATAGGTTCAACCCCACCTGCGAACATCACTGCAATTTGCACCTGACCAGTGCGTCAGAGTAGCTCCTAAATTGAGCAGATTTTTGGAGGGCTGACGAGCCAGGCACTCCTCGGGTGTTGTATTAATTATTAATTATAAAGTCTGTAGTGGATGGTGGATGGGTGGTGAGGTCTTTCTCTGCCCAACCCCGTGCCTGCAGCCCCTACAGCCTGGCAGGTCTGTAGGTATCAGGGTAAGGGCGATAAAATGACCCACAGCAGTCAGATGAAGTTTCAAGAGAAACTTTTTTTTTGGGGGGGGGGGCACACACGGCGGTGCTCAGGGGTTACTCCTGGCTGTCTGCTCAGAAGCAGCTCCTGGCAGGCACGGGGGTTCATATGGGACACCGGGATTCGAACCAGCCACCTTTGGTCCCGGATCTGCTGCTTGCAGGGCAAACGCCGCTGTGCTATCTCCCCAGGCCCACATCCAGCTTTCTTACAAGCTAACTTACACCATGTGCATATCTCACATGGCCTCTAAGCTAACCAGCCTCTCTGCACCCAACCTGTGCTTCTTCTCTACCTGCTGCGTCTTCTTCCTTTCTGCTGCTCCTGACTCTCCCTACTCCCAGGCAACCCCTTAAACTACCAACCACGGGCCCCTCCCAGCTATGGAGGGGGAGATAGGCAGGAGTTTGGGGAAGGAAGTAACACTTGGGTACATACAGGCATGCTTGGCTGGCCCAGGCACTTTCAGCCCATGTTCACTCCTATCTGCAATCTACACCCCAGGCCCTGCCAGGCCTCGGTAAAAGGTGCCCAGTAGCGCCTGAAGATGCCCAGCAGAGTACTCAGATACAAGCACCTCTGGAAGCCCCTCTTGCTATAGGGACGCAGAGTGGTAATGTGGGATGGGTTGGGACGGAGGGTACTGGGAAGATGCCCTCTGAAAAAGGAAAAGCCACAGACAGCGCAGTATAGTGAATGGGAAAGTTGTTCTTTAATGGATAGAGGTGGGGGGATTCTCTGGGGATAAGAAACAGGCAGAGCAGACGCCTTCACCAGAGCCTCTCCATCAGGCACAGGCAGAGTCTCCTGTGGGACACGGCCTCCTGTGTGTCCCTTCCTTGGGACACATTCCCTCACTCCTGATCACGGGTCCTCAGTCAGCACTGGCAGCTCTGGAAGAAGTTTCCAGGCTGTTGTTCCTCCTCACCCTGGGGGGAGTACAGGCCTGGGCTTGCCCGTGGCTTCCAGCCCAGCTCCTCTGCCCCGCCTGCCTGTCCCGACTCCTCTGTTTATGCTGGAGCAGTGGAGCTTCAAGGTCTGGCGTGCCTCCTGGGGCTTCTCACACCTTGGCTCAATGAGGCCTGCCCCTCCGGAGGGACCTGGGTGAGCACCAACAGGATGCCACGTGCACAGCCCTGCCCGGCTCCCACAGACTCGCAGTCCCCACAGGGCAGAGAGCCTGGGTTCTGAGCTGCAGCCAATCAAGAACGGCATGGCCTCGCCCAGCGTGGCTCAGGAAACCTCTGCTGAAGGAGTGAGTGCTAAGCAGGGCTGGACTCAATGAGGTCCCAGGGGCGTGTCTGGGTTTCAGGAAGAAGAAACTGCTCTCTCATCTTAGACCAGGAAGGCCATCTGGAAACCATCTGGGACTCCAAAAGTCAAAGTCTCAGGAGTGGAGTCAGAAAACCAGCTGGATTCCGATGCCATGTTCACTCCTGATCCACCTTGGTTTTCAGAGAGCACTTCAGGCAAGATGGAGAACAGGTCATGACAGGCCATGGGTGAATCAGGGTACTGTATCCTGGGAACAATAGATGATAGTGAGGAGCCGCTAGCGATCCAGAGGGGATTCCCAGTCCCAATCCCTGGTTGCCTTTTTGGTTTTTGTTTGTTTGTTTGGGGACCACACCAAACTTGCTAATGGTTTAATCCTGACTCTATGTCCAGGGAGCACTGTTGGTGGGGCTTGAAGAACCATATATGGTGGCAAGGATTGAACCCAAGTCAGCAGCATATAAGGCAAGCACCCTACCCTCTGCACTATTTTTTTTTTCTTTCTGGTTTTCGGGTCACATTCGGCAGCACTCAGGGCTTACTCCTGACTCTACGCTCAGAAATAGCTCCTGGCAGGCCTGGGGGACCATATGGGATGCTGGGATTCAAACCACCATCCTTCTGCATGTAAAAGTAAACGCCTCACCTCCATGCTGTCTCTCCGGCCCCCCTCTGCACTATTGCTCCAGTGTCCTCCCAATCATTTTTTAATCTGAGCCTTCCCCCCACTGAGCCTGGTATCCCTGTCCTGTTCTAGATCCTGGACAGATCTGTGCCCACTTCTCTTCACAATGTCATGCCAACATCAGGTACTGATGGGCTAGCAGAGTTGCAATCTCAGGACCAGTCTGCCACTTAAACCAGGAAAAGGGACCAAGCACTGAGTTTATTTTTCCATTGCCCTGAAGAAAAGTTCTTCTATGAAGAGCCATGGTTCCCTGTCCAACCTGAGCCCAGCTTGGGGAGGCTTCACTTAGAATGCTAGAGGAGCTGATCTATTTTCAGTGGGCTAGTGTTGTCCTCTGCTTTAACCTCCCACAGACAAATACGTCTCAACAGGACACCCCAGAGCTCCCTATGAAGGGAACTGGGAACTCAGGCTCTTCTCTTGAGGAAGTTAAGCAAAGGAGCCAATGACTCTTGATGTAGACAAGTGCCAAATTCTGCCAGGCATATTCTTGTCAGATCCTTACAATAATCCCTAAATATGTGAACATTTTATTGCTAATATATATGCTATAAAAACAAAAGATATACGGGGCCAGAGAGATAGCACAGTGGTAGGGTGTGCATTGCAAGCAGCTGACCCAGGACCAATGGTGGTTCAAATCCCGGTCCCCCAGCCTGCCAGGAGCGATTTCTGAGCACAGAGCCAGGAGTAACCCCTGAGTGCCTCCTGGTGTGGCCCAAACCCCCCACAAATAAAAAGACGTACGCATGAGCCTTCCTAAAGAAAAGCTAAGAGAAATTAAAATACCATGTCTCTAAGCTAATACTTAGACCATTGACATTTTAACCTAGGTCAGTCTACTTCCACCTACTAAACCTGTAGTTTCCACCTCAGTGCAGCCCCCTGGCATCCATAGTGGATTGGGGCACACCCATATGCTCACGTTGGGATACAGGCAGGAAAGACTGAAGAATGAGCTGAAAAGAGGTTCATTTCTACAGAAAACCCCTTTCTCATTAAGGCCTTGCTGACTTTCCGTTTAGCAGTTTTTTGGGGGGAACTCCTATGGCTCCCTACAGAACCCAAGTTCCTGCTTCTTGAAATACTGTCTTATTTGGTTGACTTGTTTAACATGTTTACATATATATGTCTTTTCCACTCAGTATTAACATGCCATGTGGCACACAGTTGCTCACATTCAACTTCTGTGACTTCTGTGTCAAGTTCATTATTCACACTCTACCCTTCACCATGCATCGAAATGCTCTTCGTTGCTCATTCTTTTGGATCTTGACTCCATCACTCAGCCCTTCGTTTCAGGGAACAGGGGACCGCTGTGTTAGCACAACTTGCATGGGGCCCACTTATGGACTCAACAAGGAAAAACAGTAAAGCTGACAAGTTCTTGAGTTCACACCTCCAAGTCTACAAATCACATCCCATATTCATCAGAGTCCTTCCAAGACAATTCTTTCCCAACTTACTTGTGTGTTTATTCTCAGTCAGTGACTTTTCATTGGAAAGCAGATGTTCTCTCACATGGCAGTGATGCTATGTTCAGTAGCGGTCTATTGATTAAATTATTTTTAATCTTGTATGAAACGAACCGATGCTCCAGACAAGAGGTTCCTCTCATCAGTCACAGCAGCGTGTGCTTGTGTGAGAGGCTGACTCAGTTCTTAGAGGAGGTTTCCTCGAGGCAGAGGCAGGCCAGGTATAGGGATCCTCCTTGAACCCACAGATTCCAGCACTTCTTCATTTAGTTCTACACACAGCTTGGTGGTGACTCTGATACAGATGACCCAAAGGAGCAGTGTCACCAGGTTAGCTCTGAATTTCCTTTTGCTGGTTTTTGTACTTTGTTTGCTTGTGTTCACAAGTGGCTATGCTCAGGGATTACTCCAGCCTCTGCACTCAAGAAGTTACTCTTGGCAGTGCTCAGGATACCAGGGAGAGAATCTTGGTCATGCAAGGAAAGCACTTTGCCCGCTATACTATCTCTCCAGGTTTGAATCTTCCTAACTCTGTCCTTTTAAATTAAATAATTTACTGGGCTGAAGCAATAGAACAGCAGATAGGGTTAATGCCTAGCACATGGCCAACCTGGTCTGATCCCAGGACCCCATATGGTTCCACAAGCCCACCAGGAATACACTCTGAGCACTGCCAGTGTGCCCCCCCCCAAATACTTTAATTTAAAATATAAATTTTAAAGTAAGTAGATTTTTTTTCTTTTTGGGCTATACCTGGTGACTCTCATGGGTTACTCCTGACTATGCACTCAGAAATCGCTTCTGACTTGGGGGGATCATATGGGATGCCAGGGGATCAAATCGACGTCCTTCCTAGGCTAGCATGCACAAGGCAGACACCTTACAGCTTGCACCACCGTTCCAGCCCCTTTTTTTTGTTTTTTTTTTTTGGTATTTGGGCCACACCCGATGACACTAACGGATTACTCCTGGCTATGCACTCAGAAATCTCTCCTGGCTTGGGGGGGGGGGTCATATGGGACGCTAGGAGATGGCACCTCGGTTCATCCTAGGCTAGCACAGGCAAGGCAGATGCCTTATCGATTGAACCACCGCTCTGGCTCATGAGTTCATAATTTTTGTTAAATTCATTTAGTTTTTCATTTTTTTGGAGAGAGTACACACAACTTTGCCTGGGGCTACTCCTGACTCTGCACTCAGGGATCACTTCAAGTAGGATTCAGGAGTTCATTATATGGTGTCAGAAATTGAACCGGGATCTGAAGTGTGCAAGTGCCCTACTATCTCTCCAGGCCTAGTTTTTTATTCTTTATTCTAGGAATAAATTCTGGGACCTTAGATTCTTGAGAAACATTGGATCATGAGTTGAACTTGTTAACTGTGGATCAGAGTCCCACTGAGCAGTCATCACTGATTATATCAGAGATGGAAGGAAATAGTGGTTTCCACCAGGGACTCTAGAGCCACACTGCCTCGCCCACCACTTGTTGCCTATGCAGCTTGGAACACGTTATAGAGCCAGTTGGGTGTTAGTTCTTTCATGTGCAAAGGAATTCATAATAGCACCTCCAATAAAGGATTGTTGTTTTTTGGTTTGCTTGTTTTTGTTTTTAGGGGCCACAACTGGTGACGCTCAGGGGTTAGTCCTGGCTTTGCACTCAGAAATTGCTCCTGGCTTGGGGGACCATATGGGACACCGGAGTATCAAACTGTGGTTCATCCTAGGCTAGCACTGGCAAGGCAGATGCCTTACCACTTGTGCCACTGCTCCATTCCCCTAATAAGGGATTGTTTTAAGAGCTAAATGATGTGAGTTAACATTAGCTCACATTAAGAGGCATTAAGATAGAATTCAGGGGGCCCAGGAGATAGCATGGAGGTAAGGCGTTTGCCTTTCATGCAAAAGGTCATCGGTTCGAATCCCGGAGCCCCATATGGTCCCCCGTGCCTGCCAGGAGCAATTTCTGAGCATGGAGCCAGGAGGAACCCCTGAGCACTGCCGGGTGTGACCCAAAAACCCCCCAAAAAAA
>PVKC010049774.1:0-10680 GCA_004027635.1 Crocidura indochinensis
TTTCCAAAAGATTTAGGAACCCAGTTCAAGAGCATGGATAAGACTATTACATCATATTTTAGGAGGCATTCTGCTATAGGTGTGTTGAATTAGACCTTTTTCTTTGTCTTCTACATTTTTCCCCTAGAAGGAAAAGAAACTACCACAAGAAGCTCACTTTAAAATACATGCTCAGTGAATCTGGAGTTGTTACATATTAAGCTAGTCTGACACCTTCTGTATTTATGAGACTGTAAAATTAAGCATTGATTTCCGAAGAGAAGGCTTGAGACTCCAGAGTTTTTTATTCATTAGAGAACTCTTCACTTGTTTTCACAACTGTATTTAATCTTAAGTCATCCATGATATCATCTTTTTCTTTTTATTCAATGAAAATAACTAAGTTTTGGAAGTATAATCCTACATGTGGAAGCTTCATGAACATAGCTTTAGATGCTCTTCTTAAGAGCTTTTAGTTTTGTAATCAAGGTTCTTAAATAAATATATTTTTATTAAAAAAAAAGGGATCGAGCGATAGCACAGTGGTAGGGCATTTGCTTTGCACTCAGCTGACCCAGGATGGACCTGGTTCAATCCCTGGCATCCCGTATGGTTCTCCAAGTCAAGAGCAATTTCTGAGCGCATAGCTAGGAGTAACCCCTGAGTGTCATTGGGTGTGGCTTCTCCTAAAAATAAAAGAGTTCTTAAGTTTCCAACCTTATTCATCAAGGACACAACTAGGATCTGGCTTGAAATGGGTAAGAAGACTTCCTAGAACCCACTGGACAGGCACAAATTGTATATATCAAATTCTGAGGAACTCACAGCAGCTCACAGACATATATAAAAATAGATTCTGGGTTTTATTTTTCAAGCCCATATTCTCCCTTGAACATGCATCTCTCTAGCTTGTCTCTCTGTTTCTTTGCTTTTTATGCATTATTAAGAGAAGCATAAATATGTAAATAAATAAATTTATTTATTTATCACAGTAAGATTAAGTTTTGGCCCTGTGGACTTCTGCTTGATATTTAGAGTCCTGTCCCAGAGAAGTTCCTGTTTATAACTGTATTGAAAAATCTAGACACTATTGATATTATATTATGCAGAACCTCTCATATTTCAAAAAGTCTTGCTCTTACTTTGAATCTAGCAAATGCTCCTTTGTGTAAATCTTCAGTTTTTGGGTAATCAATCTACCTCACACCAATTTCCATATGTGTTCTTAAGTTTCCTGTGTAATCTCTTGGGCATAATGATTTCATTCTCCCTGCTTCCCCCATACACATTTAACCTCCCTTTCAAGCAGAGAATAAAAATGACCACAGTAAATATTTTTGCATTTTTCAGGTACCTTTACTTAGAAAGGGGTTTTAGAAAGTATTCTTTTTAATGAAATTTTCAGTGGAGGCTGTGTGCCAATGCAGAGTGTGATTAACTTTTAATTAAAGTATACTTAATTAAATCTTATTGAATGAAAGTAAATGGAAACAGTGATTAACCCTCCTTAACTATTTTCACCAAACATTTTGGTACCCTGCCTGGAGGAGGCTGCTACTAGGAGATACCAGAGCTTCCTGTGGGACAGAGCAGTAACACAGAGGGTAGGACAATTGTTTTGCATATGGCCCACTCAGATTCAATCTCAGGCTTCCCATGAGGTCTTCCTCAGCCTTCCAGAAGTAATCCCTTCGAGCAGAGCTAGAGATAAATTCTTAGCACTGCTGGGTGTGGCCCCAAAGCAATGCAAAACAAAACAATACATAAAATATCTGCTATTCTGGTGTTTCTGGTACTTTTGCTGTACTGGCAAAGGTTTTCTTTTTTTAAAAAGCTTTTCCTGGGGCCCGGGAGATAGAATGGAGGTAAGGCATTTGCCTTTCATGTAAAAGGTCATCGGTTCGAATCCTGGTGCCCCATATGGTCCCCCGTGCCTGCCAGGAGCAATTTCTGAGCATGGAGCCAGGAGTAAACCCTGAGCACTGCCGGGTGAGACACAAAAACCAACCCCCCCCCAAAAAAAAAAGCTTTTTCTTATTTTACTAAAAAATATATTAAACTACATTTGAAATAAGTAATAAAATTATAAGATCCATAGCTACATTTGTTGGGTTTTACCTTTCCTTAGGTAGCCATAGTTTTGGCAAACTATCATGAAGTTAAATTTCATCTACTCTTGGGTTTTGTGGCACATTCTTGAGTTCAGCGTAGGCTACTTATGCTCCCCAAACTTTGCTTTTTTTTGAACAATAAGATTACCATATTCCTGATACTAAATTTTTGGACAGTCATTGCAAGTAGAAGAAAGGATGATAACCACATATGTTGGGGAGTGTATTCTGTAAAACAAATAAGTAATGCCCCAAACAACAACACTCATCATCTTGCTTTTGAGGGATACTTTTTGGTTTGGATATAAAGAGGGGGATTCTACAGAAGGATTTTCAGTGTAATTGTAAATTCAACACTTTTCCTCTTCTCTCTGTTGTCACTTTCCTTAATAAAAATGTTATGATAATCCTGTTGCCAAACCTAACCCTAAATACTTTTCTGAGGATTCTGGAAAATTATGATTTCTGCCCCTAAGCAATCAACAAATTCAAATATTACTTCTCTGAATAGGCCTGAAAGATCATGATAGTCAGAATGAAAGAAAACCATTTTAGGGAGAGCAAAATGAATAGCATTGCAAACATATCTGAAAAATGATGCAGAATTTTACCAAGAATTTTTCAAAGCTAAAGTCCTAGAGACTCTGTTAAACAAGTCAGACTGAATTGCAGTAAGTAACATACCTTGACATATGAAATACTAATACATAGTAGTTATTTTCCAAGTCACATGAGAAGCGGAGCTCCTGACTGTTTGCTGACTCTCTTCCATGTAGTGACTCAGGGTCTTATATTTTTTCTATTACTCTGGGCTCCTGAGTATGTGTATGAAGGAAAAGATGGCTTCAGAAGCATCACACTCTCTTTATTGCCTTTTGCACAGGTAGCACATGACCTTCTGCTCACATTCTGCCAACTAGATGCAGGCATCTGCTCATACCAAGGAAGATGGGGGATTTTGATCCCATCATGGGCATGGGTTGGAGAGGAAAGGGATTCTCATGACCAGACTGCATCTCTCCTTTAGAGACCATCCAGGTGAAGCCTCCATGTAATTGACCAGCAAGCACAGTTCTTGCAGCAATGAGATGTTGTGGCAATCATCTAATGACCAGGGAATTTCATACAGGTATTTGGCCTGTGACTTCTCTTACAGACTTGGACTCTGACGGTGTGGACTGCAATTTGATTGTTTGCTGTTCTTGTTGGCGTCTCTCCTTTCAGTGTGGTCATGCATTCGTTTTTTCCCCCACTTCTGGGCATTGCTGCTGTCCTTCAGGAAAGCCAGCATCATTTCCCTCTTATCAGCTTACTCTATGCTTTATCTCCAATTTCTATAGGACATCAAAATTGAATGGGGCTGGAGAGATAGCACAGCAATAGGGTGTTTGTCTTGCACATGGCTGACCTGTAAAGGACCCAGTTCGATTCCCGGCATCCCATATGGTTTCCCAACCTGCCCAGGGCAATTTCTGAGTGCAGAATCAAGTGGAACTACTGAGAACCTCTGGGTGTGGCTCCAAACCAAATCGATCAATCAATCAACCAAGTTAAAAAAATAACAAGTTAAAAAAAGGAGAGCATTGAATTCTTACCTGAGTTCCCTCTTCCTTTCTTTAACATCTGTCTTCATCTTCTTCTCTCCTCCCTTTTTATGATATCACAGAAGATTCAGAAGATATTCAGTAATAATTTCGATAGTTGAAATATTTTACTTGACCAGGGAAGGTTTCATTGAACTTATAAAAGTGCAGTTAGAATTATGAGTAAGGGGGCCCTGGGAGATAGCAAGGAGGTAAGGTGTTTGCCTTTCATGCAAAAGGTCATCGGTTCGAATCCCGGTACCCCATATGGTCCCCGTGCCTGCCAGGAGCAATTTCTGAGCGTGGAGCCAGGAGTGGCCCCTGAGCACTGCCGGGTGTGACCCAAAAACCAAAAGAATTGTGAGTAAGGAATAAAGATAGAAGGGAAGGAGAGAGGAAGAAAACTTCTAGGTCTTTGCATAACATATAGCTGTATTTCGTATAAATACATTTTAGAGTGTCTATAGTGTCTATTTTGTTCTCTCTATGAATTGTAATTGGAAAATGGGGTCTTTATAGTCTAAAATCATAGCTTAGGAAAGGGTTTCATTTGGGGACAGTTGTTACGAGGATCCATTATGTACCCAGAAGGAAACTGACAGGTAAAAAACATAGTGGTGTGTGGAGCAAAAGTCCTTCCCTCTGACTATAAAGGCTGTATATAGTGGTCTCGCAGGCTGTTCTAGAGACACACAGGAGACTGGGCAGTGACTTTTCAAAGCAGCCTTAAAGAAGCGAGAGTCCAAGATTTCTTGGCAAGAACCAGCTCATGGAACTCTATAGTAGGAGGACTCAGCTATGCTTTCTCCATTCAGACCTAAGGATAAAAAAAGTGAATGAAAGAGAAAAAGAGAGTGAAAAGTGAACGAAAGGTAAATGAAAAGTGAGTAAAAGAGAAAGTCACCAGGAATTTTCTTTAATTGAAACTATGAAGTCAAGGAAGCATTCAGGGGTCAGCTGTGGGAGCCACCGTGAGATATTCTTCCAAACCTACATTGACAGCAAGGATGTTGACATTCTAGTTTGCATTTTAGTAAACGCTGCTGGGTAGATGGCTAAGTACCACTGTTGTATGTGAGGAATGTGAAGCTTCAAAGATAAAGCCACACTGGATGCCAGTTTTTGCTTCCCTCAAGAATCACTTGGGGAATTTCACTAACACAGATTGCAGGTTTCCATCTTAGACCCACTCTAATGAAATTGTTTTTTCTTGCTGGCAGGCAGAAGAATATAAATTTGTGTTAAATGACTGTTACACAACCAGGTTGGTGTGGTACCCGAGTAGCTACAATTGATAACCTATGGGTGAAGTTCTGTAGACAACAACATATAGCTACTAAATAGCAGATTGATTTAATGCTTTTTTAAACCATAGTTTGAGTTCATTTTAGAGGATCCAGGATTAGACTGTTTCATAACATTTTTAATAATCAAAAATAACAGAAAAGTAATTCATATTTGCTGAGATCCTCTTGTGCTCAAACATTTTTCATTTGTTTTATCCTGTGCTGATACCACAGGTGAGTATTTTTCATTATCACCTTGTAGGTCAGAAAAGTTCACTCTTACATTTTTATCGCCAATGTCTTTGTGTTCTAGAAACAGAACATAAGATTCTAACCCAAGTTGTCAGCACTATGATCTCATATCACTGTTATACAAAAGTCTCTATCGATTGATTTTTTTTAATTTTACTTAATATTAAGTCATATACTATATGGCTTTGGATTTCATGTCTATTGGTATAAAGTGACATATCTATAAGAAAGAGGGAAGGCACAATTAAACAGAAAGTTAATATTTCATCAAGTCTTTGATCTACCAAGTCATAGCAAGCATGGCCAACTTCCATCTCAAAATGTAGTATCAGGTGTAGGATCACTGTCATCTTGAGAATAGTGTAAATTTTAAAGACACAACCAGACTATGCATTTAAAAAGAGTCCAAAAGCAATTGCTCTATTACTGAAGCTTGCAGAATATAGTCCTGGGAAATCAGACAGAAACATAACAAAGAAATGAACAGTTCTAGTCCTCTGCTACTGTTTGGGATGTGATAGGGTGATCAGTATGGATATGGAGGGTTATCCCAGAAAAAAAGTTTGCAGGTAGATCCAGAGGTATCAATTTAGAAAACAGTGTTTATTTGATCAGTTTCTTTGATTTGTCAATGCCCTTACATATGATATTAGGGATAAAAAGCTAGACTTGGGTCCATTTATAAAAATATAGAGTAGAAAACTCACAAATGAGTGTGACTTTTGAATTATGAAGAAGTTTATTTATAGATGTGTTTGTTGTATTTTTTGGACCATACCTGACTGGGCTTTGTGCTCCTGGCTCTACACTCATGAATCTTTCCTTATGGGTCTAGGGGACCATATCAAGTTCTGGGAATTGAGCCCAGGCTGACTGCATACATGGAAAACACTGCCTGCTGTTTATTTCTCCTACTCCTGAAGACCTTTATGTTGTACTTCTACTGGAAGACCTATAAACTGTATTTAATAGACTTGTCAGACCATCAAGTTTCTTTACCTTAAGGAAGTTTCTTCTACCTAATATTGATCTTCTCTATTACTTATCTTTTTCCCCTGATAAATTATTAGACAGAATATAATAAACATTGAAAGGAAAAAGCTATATTCATCATAGGTTAGCATAATTGTTAGACTCTGGTAATTTTTGCAGTAATAATTTTCTAGCAGGAATTATTTCTTTAAACCATCATTTTACATTTGCTTTTATGAGGAATGTTTCTCAGTTGTTGATGAATCTGAGCAATAGAAATCACCTTGGCAAATAGTCTTGCATATACTTGTGCTTTCTTGGTTGAGAGAGAAAAATCTACATTTCACCCAAAGCACACAGGATCTATTTCGGCATTAGCCTGATAATGAGACAGTAGTTGGTGTGTAAGCCATTCATTCTGCAAGTTTTCTCACGGGGCATCATTTGTCTCTTCTTTGTCAGGGATGGGCTCTGTGAAACAACACTCCTATTCATGACGGGCAGAGCAAATGTACTAAAACATTATCATCGCTGGGATTAATGGTCCACTATGGATTTATGTCAAGAATGTTAATGATTTGTTTATGAATCAGTGGGCCTGTCACATGGTGAAGCAGTAGCCTGCAGAGTTGCTGAATGGCCAGTTTGCTTGCAAGAGATTCTTGGAGAAAATAAATACTCTTGCCAGGCCTTTTGCTGCATCTCTTAATTCTGTACTGTGCATTGACTTGGGGATTTGAAATGGTGGCATTTACCTTGCAAAATTCTGTGTTCTCCATTGCTGATCTTGTGACTTAATGTGTTAGGGAGAAAGGATGTCATTTTAGAATTGAATCAGATTTTACTTTCCTGAAAAGACTGTTAGAAGCTGGCCATTCAATTTATCTCTCATTGAAAAAATTCTTCCAGTGATAGTCTTCTCCAACCCAGATTCTACACTCTCTTTAGAGTATGTGTTGATCTGTGGAAAACATGAACTTTTAGTAGAAGTCAATTATTAGCAGAAAAGGGTAAGATATGAAAACTAAACTGAGATTGCATAATGACAATATATATATATATATATATACACATAGGCTATAATATGTATGTACATTCATGCTTGTATAATTAATATGAATATGATGTAGATTTTAGTATAAATGATTATAGGAAATTTATGCATTTAGTAGCCAGAGAATACTAGGATTAAGGAGTGACTTGATTCTTATGATTATAAATCTATGAGTCAAGTTCCAAATCAGGATGGGCTTTTGGGTCCAGATTTCATGTTCTTTCGTTGTCCATTATTTCAGGATTAAAGTTCTTGGCATTTCCTTGCTCTTTCCATTCCCTGTATATTGTTGGTCACCAATGCTTTGGAAACAATTAAACACAAGAACAGGTGGTATTCCAGGAATTAGATAATTTATTGACATTGTATACATTATATGGAATTTTATCTCATTCTTTAGGGATTCTTAGAGCTCTGAAAAGATCACTTTATTCCAGGAGTTAGAATGATACCTCAAAGCGCTGGAAAAAATCCTTCAAAATGCTGATTGAGGTTCAGGCTCCTGCAAACATCAGAGGCAAGAACAGCCTTCAATTGTGCTGGGCATGGCCCCCAAGCATAGATTTTCTGTGTGTTCTCATTTTTCTGTGTATCAACATATTATGTATATTCAATTATTATTCTAAGTGATAGCTAAGCAAATTGAAATATATATGTTATTGGTTGTGTGTGTGTGTGTGTATGTGTGTGTGTCTGTGTGATTGGCATGGGGGAGGCTTGGGATCCACATCCAACAGTGCTCAGAGTTCACAATTGGTTAGGAGCTTAGAGAGTACTCTTGATGGTGCTCAGGGAGCCTTATGTGATGTCTGGGATAGAATCCAGGTTGGCCATGTGCAAGCCAATTGCCTCCCTGGCATTACTATATCTCCAGTACAATTATATTGTTTTTTTTCAATACCTGTTTTTTTTATAATAATAAACATGATTCTGAAGTTACAAACCTGATATTCCTAAGAACTTATGTTATGTTCATTCTTTCAAGACATTTTATTTAAACTGTACTCTATATCTAACTAATATCTCTAGCAATAAGCTGCAGATATAAAGTTGCAATTTCTTCTGATTATTCTTAAGCTTCTTACTATAGAAGGTGCTGAGTATGTACAAGTGAGTATTGGCCATAGCTCTTCCAAATTTACAAGTTTTGTCAAGTTTTCAACTTTATAAAATTCCGTTTTATATTGTAATGGACTTTAGTAAGGTCTGCTATCATTAAACAAATGGTTGGATTTTTGAATGGATAAGATAGCAGGGACAGAATGAAATTAAGCCCTTTGAATGTGCCTTAGGTATCTCTCATGGACAAGGCATGAAAAATATCACACATATCACACATCCATGCCAAGTTATACTCATATTTCACTAGTGTGTCCCTATTTCACATATTCTATTGTTTATATTATTATCTTTTGAATATCAGCTCATGAAAAAAATTGGGGGGGGGCACACACAGCATTACTCAGGGGTTACTCCTAACTTTGCACTGAGAAATCACTCCTGGTAGGCTCAAGGGACCATATGGGATGCTGGGTATCAAACCCAGATCTGTCCCTGGTTGGCCGCATGCATGGCAAACGCACTACCGCTGTGCTGTCAATCTAGCTCCAGCTCATGAAATATTGTAAGGTAGGAACACTTTATTATGAATGCCAATTACGGCAGTATTGCATATTTTGTTTCAGAATGCATGTAGACACATACATCGTATTATTTATTTTCTTGTTTTATATATCTTGCCTGTAGTATTTCCTTTCCCCCCTTTCCTTCTAGAGGTGTGATGAGGATAAACTGATTCTGCAGAGAGCTACCTATCTCAATTAGCTTGTGGTCTTACCTAGTAATATTTTGTTTTATTAGAATGACGGGGACTTTGGTTAAAATTAAGATTATTCTCCATTCTCATCCTCGACCAAATCATTTTCATGAACAGACAATGTCCATAGACTGCAGGAGGACAGAGCTTATTCTCTAAAATTGCTCCTGCTGATACTTCATTAAGTTTAGATTATGCTCATTTTTCTGGGGACATGATATATAGTTTTTAGATTCTTACAGGGGTTTGAAACTCCCCAAAGGTTTGAGTCATTCTTCTTACGACTGAAATATAGACCTGAATTATGGCCAAAGTCTTGTGATTTTTTTTAATCTTGAGAGTCAGTGAGTTGAATGCACAGTCTATATGAAAAAATCATATTGCCACTGAAACACTATTAGAGGAAAGGGATTTTTTCCTTGAAAATTTAAGTAAAAAGTATTGCTTTAGGAATACCATTCTATGTCCTTTGTCGATATTTCTTAGAAGGTTAAATGTTCTGACCAAGGTGGTTTTTATAGAAAAATTATATTATAGGTATAGAATTACTTTCCCTACACAAACCCTACATAAACCAGCCATATTGGCTAGGACAGATTCTGATGTTTTCATGGAGCAGGTAACGTGAAAACTGTTTCACACTTAGCCATCTCAGGCCATAACCCCAAATATTTGAGCTCTTGGCAAAACTTTCATCTGCTATTCATTTTCATAGGAATTGAATGGGACAAAGGCATTAATAACTCTGGGTGAACATAATGCTAGGAGAGATGAAATAATCATGTTATCAAAGCAATTGACTTGAATTCCAAGAAAGATTCTGCTGTGATGTTCAAAGAGAGATGTGAATAAAAGTCAAATTAATGTCTGCCTTGGATTGGTAGCTTTGTCTGCTCTTTCAGGTATTCTGGGCATGAGGCCCCTTTGTCAAGTAATAAGGATGTCCTATTCTGTTGACCTGTTTGCTCTGCTTCAAGATGTCAAATGAATAGGTAGTTTTATTTGGGAAGTTAGGCCTGGTTGCTTTTTAGGACATTATGTAAGTGGTGCCTGGAATTTAAGTTCTTTGTTACGGAAGGTTCTCTTCTTGGCCTTCTCCCATTGTGGCAGAGGGCTTGGAGGATACAGAGACCTGGGTGCTGGAATGGGAGCTACAGCTGTGCTTGGTGTTGGTGAAGTCAGGAAAATTCTCAGGGGAAGGAGCAGCATGGGTGAAGTTTTGGGGGTGCAAGGTGATAGAAGGGCTACCTAGATGCAGACAGGTGCCCCTCCTCTGATGGGAGTGGCTCCTGCAAAAGCTGGTAGTTGATGCTCCTGAGATATTTTGGAGTGAAGGATACATTCTGGAAGATGCCTCTTGTTTAGGGACTGAACAGCCTTCTCAGAGGGTCTGAAATGCTTATTCATGTAGAATTATGCTTTGAACAACTTTATGCTCTACGTGCAAAAAAGGAGTTGAAGAGACCCTTTCTCAGAGGAATAAGAGGTAGGTGGGAAAAGAGAGGAAAGAAAAAAGAGAAAAAGATTGATTATTCACAAATATATGACAGTGAGTTTCACAATATATAGAGATGGGACAACTTAATAACAATTAATTTAACGGACCCCAAGGTTTTTTTTTTTGTTT
>PVKC010049775.1:0-10674 GCA_004027635.1 Crocidura indochinensis
GATGACGCTCAGGGAGTTTCCTGATTCTGCACTCAGAAATCGCTCCTGGCTTGGGGGACCATATGGGACTCCAGAGGATCAAACCGCAGTCTGTCCTAGGTTAGCCACATGCAAGGCAAACACCCTACCACTTTGCCACTGCTCTGGCCCCTCTAAATGACTTTTTATCCTATTGTTTGCATATGAAAATGATAGATTCGTGCAAGTTGATTTTGTAGCCTGAATGGTAAAGTGTTATTGTAGGCTTTATTATTTCTAGGAGGGTTTTTTTTTTTTTGGTAGCCTGTGACCTCAAGTCTATGATCTCAAACCCTAGGGTTTTCAAACACTGCCACTGTCTACAAATCGTAACAGTTTGCTTCTCCCTCTCTACTGTAGATGCACTTCGAAGCATCCAGTGCTGTACTGAACAGTGGTGGTGGGAGTGGGTGACCTGGTCTTGTACCTAGACTTTCATTTTCTCTGTTGGTTACTGACATTAACTGTGGGTTTCCGGGAAAGTGTTTTAGCTATATTGAGGTCAATTCCTTCTACTCTGTTTTTGTTGTGGTGGTGGTGGCTGTGGTTGTGGTTGGTTTGGGCCACACCTGACAGTCTCAGGGCTTACTCTTGCCTCTCTTTCTCTCTTTTCAGGGATCCTTCTTGGCAGGACTTATGGTCTGGATCCCATGCTGGGCCCTGTACCCCCATTTTATTGATTTCTTTTTTATAATGAAGGGGTGCTAGAACCGGTCAGATGCTTTCTCTGCTTCTTTCCGCCTGGTCCAATGCTGGAGACCTGAATGTGTAGACTTGAATTCCCTCAAGCCAATTTCTTCATTGATAGGAAACAGTTCCTACCAAGATTTATTTGGGGTATCCCCTGGAGGCCCCCCAGTTCTATGGAGATCTCCCCATTCCATGTAGTGGGCACATTCTGAGCTCCTGAGTCCCAGTGCCCAGAGTGTTGGATGCTTGGGGCCAGGCGGGGAGCAGGGATGGGATGTATGTAGGCTGCTTCCTTGCAGGGCCGCTGAGTCGCTCAAGGGTCAGAGGAATAATGCAAGGTTCGGGCCAGAGCCTCAAATAGTTGGTTTGGCGTCTGGGTAACAGCGTCTCAGCTACCAACTGCTTTGTTCCACTTTGCTTTTGTGCAGCTAAACCATCTTGCTTGGCTGTGAGCAGGCAGCGAACAGAGACGTTGTCTCTGAGGGGGGAATCGCTGGCACTTTGGATCTGGCAGTGGGGCGGGCATGCAGCCCAGCTTGAGTCTCCTCTTCTCCTCCGCCAAAAATCTGTTTCCCCCAGCTCTGCTATAAGTCCCAGAGACACTGCCCCTGGCAGTGCCTTGCCCAGCCTGGCAGAACTTCGAGCTGCCTGTCTTCCCTCGAGGTGGGAAGGCAACCAGTCCAGGCTGTGGTTGGACGGATCCCTGAGGGGACAGCTGACCTCCTCTTTCATCTGGGGGCTTCTAAGTCCTGTGCATGTCAATTCTGGCACTCTGGGTACAAGAGATGCACCCTGTCTGCAGGCAAAAATAGTCACTGTGGATCCCTTGATTTTAGAGTCTTGAAAAACCCTCAAAGCAAAAAGTCACAGGCTCTAGCACATGCATTTACATGGTTTATTTTATTTCTGGGGATTGGAGGAGCTGTGGGAGGTTGTAAATAAGGCCACATGGTAGGCTATGGGGGTTGTTTCAGAGTTAAAAGTACAGAGATGGGAGACGGCTATGAACTGTGTGGCTGTGAATTAGCAGGAAGAGTGAGCTCAGGCCTCAGCCCCCGGCCAGTCACGGTGACCCTAGAGGGGATGCATTTTCCTCACCCCATCCCCCCCACAAAAAACACTGAAGAATGGAGAGGATAGAAGGTTCGGCTGCAGTTTTCATGGCAACCTAGAGATGGAAGGACCTAGAGGACTCAGGGCTAGCTTGGATCTTTAACAAATACAAAAATTAGATGAGGGGCCAGAGAGACAGTCCAAAGGGGGGAGGGCTTTTGCCTTGCAGGTGGCCCTCCTGGTTTGATCTCTGGCATTTCAAAGGGTCCTCCAAGCCCACCGGGAGTGATTCCTGAGTGCAGAGCCAGGAGCAACCCCTGAGCACTACCAAAACAAAAAAATAGAATAAGAAGAGCAAAAAGGAATCCAATAGGATCAATTAAGCATTAAAACACTTAATGGCTAGGCCAGCGTGATAGCACAGTATTAAGGCATTTGCCTTGCATGCTTGCCAACCTGGGAGGAACCCAGGTTTGATCCCCAGCATTCCATATGGTTCCCATGCCTGCCAGGAACGATTTCTGAGTTCGGAGCTAGGAGTAACTCCTGGGTGCCATTGGGTCTGGCACCCAAACAAACAAAAACAAAAACAAGGGGCTGGAGCGATAACATAGCGGTAGGGCTTTTGCCTTACTCAGCTGACCCAGTATGGACTTCTTCGGTTTGATCCCTAGCTTCCCATATGATCCCCCCAAGCTAGGAGCAATTTCTGAACACTTAGCTTGGAGAAACCCCTTAGCGTCACCAGGTGTGGCCCAAAAACCAAAACCAAAAACAAAACTTAATGGCTTACATTGTTAAACATTTTTTAAATATCTTTATTCAAACACTGTGATTACAAATATGATTGTAGTTGGGTTTCAGTCATGTAAAGAACACCCCCTTCACCAGTGCAACATTCCCATCACCAATGTCCCAAATCTCCCTCCTCCCCACCCCACCTCCTGTACTAGAGACAGACTTTCTATTTCCCTCATTCATTTGTTAAACATTTTTAACATTTAAAAAATCTAATACTCTGTGGTAGGTCACAAAAGTACCACAGAGGTCAGTGTGTGCCTTGTGTTTTCTGGAACAGGGGCTTAGCTTATCACTCTGAGGGACTGAAGAGGTTTCCTCCAACCCCACCTCAAACCCCTCAAGAGATAGGTGACTCATGACTGAGAGGTCCATTTTGCAGTGGGCATGGCTGAGGCTTAGAGCACAGAGGAGAGTCACCTCTTTAGAACATAGAGAACAGAGTCATCTCAGAGCACAGAGAACAGAGTCATCTGCTCAGAGAACAGACACACCTGGGAGCATATAGTTAGGGAGCAGCAGATCCCAGCAAGTGATCCCAGGACCTTCCTGAAGCATCCAGGTGTCTCTGTGCTCCGATCTCTGAAACCCAAATATGAACCTTGGGAGCAGGGCCTGGAAGCCTCATCCCTTACTGAGGGGGGGTTGCGGGACAGAGCCTCTCAGTCCCCCACAGTCACTGCTTTGAGGTGCTGCTTTGAGGGGAAGGCTTGTTTTCCTGCTGTACACAACGCTTTTCTCTTGTCCGTGGAGTGGAGTGGCCTCGTGCCATTCCGGTCTCTCCCTGCCAGTGCTTTCTGGAAGGCGCTGGGACTGGAAGACACAGAACACTCAGGGCATGCAGGAGACTCACCAGCTGGTCTGTGATCCAAGGAGGAACATTCCAGACCTCGCCCTGGGTGAGAGAACTTTTAGGGGGCTCGGGAGAGTCCTTGCTTCCTTGAGGTCTGAGGGAGGAGCTTGAGGTGTTTCTGGGATGGGGGGATATTGTCAGATGAATGTCTTGTGTAATGGGGGATGCAGGGGAGCCACTCCTAGGATCCAGCTGACTGTGTACCCCAATCTGTTCCCCCTCTCCCTCCTTCATCACTACCCCACTCACCCCAAGTTTCTTTCCCCAATGAGTCCCCAACCCCCTACTTCCCCCACATAAAACCCTTGTCCCCATTTTTGCTTAGAGGTCCCACTTAGAGTACCCCAGGGGTGCCCAGCAGGGGTGATTCAGGTCCCACCTACTACCTGGCCCTTAGGTGGGTGGGTTCTGCTTCGTGGTCCAGCATCGCTTGCATCTCATTGGCAGGGTCACGGCTCAGAAGGGCAAGTGCATGATTTAATTGGTGGGAAAGGTTGAAGGGCGGGTCCAGTCTCCATGGAGACTGTCCCAAGAATGGCAGCTTGGCAGGGTTTGTGCTGGCAGAGATGGGATCTTTTCCTGAGTGAGGGTTCTTAAGATCCCTGACCAGACTTGCCCATTTCTGAGGGAGGCTGACAGGACATCTGTGGTTTTGACTCAAGTGGGGTGTCCCTCACCTGCCCTTACCTGTCACAAGCCTCTTCTTCCAGGGCCTTGACCTCAGCAGGGACACAGCCATATAGATACACAAAACACTTGGTCTATCTTGGACCCATGGCCCCAAGAATGTGCAGCCACACTCTGTCTCAGACATGCTCCCGCCAGACAACAGAAAAGTCCCCCAAGTCTTGGGGCTGGGCACAGGCTCTGTCCTCACTGACTTGCAGCACCTCTGATGTGGGGCCCCCTTGCTGGGGTCTCTGGTCTCTGGCTGCCTCCAATCCAATCCCCAGTTCCACAGGTTGGTCCCGTTTAGCAGGTTTGTTTCCTGAAAGTCAGATGCAAATTTTAAGAGGAGTCAGAGCAATAGCACAGCAGGGAGGGTATTTGCCTTGCATCCCTGGCATCCCATAGGGACCCCTAAGCACAAGCAAGCCAGGAGTAATTTCAGAGGGTAGAACCAGTAGGAACCCCTGAGCACAATAAAGTGTGGCCCAAAACAAACAAAACAACAACCAAAAGCCAAACAAAACAGGAAAGGCTGGGATTGTCCCCTGAGGGGGACAAGTTCTGTTTTATTTTTGTTGGACAGAGGTGGTTGAGCTCTGCCTGTCAGTGCTCAGGAGACCCTTTGGTGCCAGGTATGGAGCTGAGGCCTGCTGTGTGCAGAGCGTGTGTCCTGGCACTCCGAGCGTCTCTCCCCCATGACCCATTTCTAACTGCCCTGTGGGGCGGCTCCCACTGAGGATCTCTGCCAGGTCTCTCCCTCCCCAGCCCTGCACCCAAGGGCAGAGGTGTGTGGTTTTTTAGGTCCATCCTGCACCTGCATGCCCCCCCTCCCTACCAGGGGCCTCCATCTCTGGAACTCTGTGGTCCAACTGAACCCACACCCAGCCCTCTTCAGGGCACACTGGTTCCTCTGCATCTCTGCGACTTGCCACTGCAGCTTCAGAGACATCTCCAGGGTCTTGAGGCCGATGCAAGTTTTCTAAGATAATTTTCCCCCTGAAAACAAGATCTCAGTGCAATCCGCTGCCTATTAGTGCTCCAGGTTCCCCATCTCTCATACTGAGGGCATAGGATTGTTGAGAAAACACTTGCATTGGTGTTATGTATGTAAACATTTCCATGGATTATTTTGTTACTTATACTATCCCGATCAGTAATTGTGCCTTATCCTACGGTGTGACCTGGCATTCTGCTCTCACCGTAGGGTGGTACCTGATTATGATGTATAAAAACAAGGATCTGTGGAAGGCGGGTTTTTTTTTTTCCCCTGGGGCTGATTCTGGGGCTTTTTCTCTGGGGCTGGTTCTGGGACTTTTGGCTTCATCCTTATTGGAATAAAGCTGATATCGTCTGAAGCCTGACTGCCTGTTAGCTTTATCCCCCCCATATTCACCTCAGAACCGCTGGCTGAACAGGGTGACAGATGGTGGTCCGAGCTGGAGGAGAAAGACCTCATCCTCCATCCCTCCATCAGTCAATCTCATCAAGGGTTGTTCTGCAACACATCGGCTTCGTTTGGCTGTCTCAGCCTCGAAGGAAGCACTGTGCTCTCCAGAGAGAAGCTCAGGGTTCTGAGGAGAGGGTTCTCTGAAAGTGGGGGTGCTTGCTGCATTGGTAGGAGAGACAGTTTGATCCCCAGCACCACATGTCCCCCAAAATACTAGGGGTGTGGTCTCAGGGGTCCCCCAGAGCACTGGAACCTTGGACGCTCTCTGCCAGGCCAAGAATTTCCAGAAACAATCCAGCTCACCCCTCCTTACCAAGAGGTGTTCAGGCCAGGTTCTCACAGGCATGTCTTGCTCTGGCACAAACCACCATTTGGCCCACATAACATGCAGGTGAGGGTTGGGTTCCACACATGGGAGCACCCTCCACATGCACTGAAGGCCTCCTGGCGAGGGAGTCAGAGCATGGTGCCCCGTATCATGTTTAGCTGAGAACCAGATGATATCCCTGATCTCTCACACTCTGGGCTCAAGCCAACACAGCTGTATTGCTGGAAGGTCCTTTCTTGGACCCCTGAGCACACAGTCCTAAAGGGGGCTCGGGCACTGGAAGGGACACTTGTTCTGGCTCTGGCACCTTCTGACGAGTTCCATGGGTTCATGTAGCACCAAGACATCAGGGAAGTCTCCAGAGGGCGCCCCTTACCTCTCACACCTATTTCCTGGTAGCTGATGGGGAGCTGGGTCAAGACTCCTGCATCAGGGAGTCTTGTGTGTGATAGCACAGTGGGTAGGGCATTTGCCTTGCACATGGCCAACCTGGGTTCAATCCCTGGCACCCTATAGGGACCCCGTGAGCCCTGTCAGAGCCAGGAGTAACCCTTGATCACCCCTGGGTGTGACCCAAAAACAAACAAAAAAATAAAACAAAAAAGAACACTGTGAGGGGCCAGAGCTGTGGCAGAAGTGGTAGGGCATCTGCTTTGCACGAGCTAGCCTAGGACAGACTGTGGTTCAATCTCCCAGCCTCCCATAAGGTCCCCCAAGCCAGGAGCTATTTTTCTGAGCACATAGCCAGGAGTAACCCCTGAGCATCACCAGGTGTGGCTAAAAAAAAAAGAAAAAAAGAAAAAAAAAAGAAAAGAACCCTGTGTCAGCAAAGCTTTCCAGTAGGTTCTGTGCTGAGGGCCCAAGGGAAGGATTCTTGCACCGCTTGGGGCTGTTTCTGGACTGAGCAGGGGACCCAGCTGACTGGAGAGGGGAAGACAGTCCCTTGAGCATGAGTGCTTGGAAGCCGGAAGCCGCCCCGCAGCATTGGGCTAGTGGGATACTGCAGGGGAGCAGGAGCTGGGGAGGATCAGGACTGGACAGAGGGCCCATTCCAGGGGCACATTTCAATCTGACATGGAGAGACCTGCAGTAGGTACTCGTTGCTGCCCAGTGAGCTGAGTCTGGTGTTACACTAGAAAGATCTTCTCATCCAGAGACTCTGGTCAGATCCAATAGATGCTCTTCCCAGGGTCTGTAAAGCACAGGACAGGACATGGAGTAGATGGCCAGGAGGCATTTACCTGCCTGAACAGTTAGACAGGGCATGTGGAACTCACCTTTAACCCTAAGGTTCCTGGACCCAGCAAACAGGTGGGGTCACTTGGAGTCTTCAAGGGAGAGGCAAAGCCCAACCCTGTGAGCATGAGCGCACACACCCCTGAACTGGCACGCACTCAGACACAATGTTTTCCCATGCACACACTCACAGCTTCAGGTGGAGTGTGGGTGGGCTCCAGATCTGGAGTTCCAGAAGGTTCCATGTGATGTAAGCAAAAGTGGGAGCGGACTGCAGAGACCACCGGGAAAGGAAGCTGGACAGTTGTGGGGTTTTTGGCAAGGCTGAGCACAGCAACTCCAAGCTCGGAGCCTTGCAAAAGAGTAGAGAACAGTGCACATGGCAGGGCCAGTGTCCCGACTGCAGTGCTTGAAGCAGACTCACACCAGGACAGCCCACTGGATGGCGGGTCTCATGGCCTTGGCACTGGGTATGACTCGGGCTGTCCCTGAGTGCAAGTTCGCCAGGCAGACCCAAGTCAGGCTGGCTGCAGGGCTGCACTAGTCCTCCTCCTCCCTTCTCCTTCCCTCCCCGCCTGTGGGTGGTTTCTTGGACCTTCTCTCCTCCTGCTCTGTCCTCAGGGACCCCAGCTTCTCCCTCACTCTACCAGGGGTATGAGATCATGCAGCCAGGCCTGGCTGATAGGAAGGGTCAGCAGCTCTTCTCTTGTCCTCAGGAAGATGCTCACGGCACTGGAACATCTTGTCTGAGTCTTCTGGAGGCAGGGAGAGCGGAAAGGGGCCCCCAACTTTACCCCCAGTCTCCTGAGCAGAGCACAAGGGAGCAGTGCTCAGTATTCTGGAGAAGCAGGCAGAAGGTCAAGCAGATCTTATCCAGCCACATTTCTTGGATGTAAACTTCCTGATTGTTTACCTGCAAAAGGTCTTATTTGGGAGTGGTAGGTAGGGAGAATGATCCTCTGAGACCCACATAGTGAAAAGGCTTGGAGGTGCCCTCCTTGTGCTGAGGGTGCCCTGAGCCCCCACATTATATCTAGCATATTTTTTTCCTACTTATCAAAGTCCCTTAGCCCGTGGACTGGTGAGCCCGGCTGGACCTGTCTGGGCACGGTGCCTGCAGGTGCCTTCCCCCTGGTCACACCCCCCCACAGATGCTCTCATGCCCTGCACAGTCATAGCCAGAGGTGCCGCTGGTCTAAGGCTCATCCCCAGCTGGACGTGGAAGGCAGGAGTGGAGACAGCACTTTGCTGAAAATCAGTCATTCCAGATAGTAGAGGTTTTTTTGTGGAATGCAAGAGTTTCGGGGTCCTATACCTTTTTATCAGAGTCAAAGATGAAAACCCAGTGCACGGTGCTGACCAAGGAAAGCTTAGATCCAGTGGCCCAGTAGCCAGTGCTGTGTCTCCTTTGTGACTGCATCCAAGCACATTTCACCAGCCTCGAGGTGCTGATCCCCCTCTTCTCCCCCATCTGCATCCTGCCTCCCAGAACTCAAACCCGAACTTAGAGTTCCCAGGGACAATCTTGACAGCAGCCACTCTCTCCTCCTGCTCATATCCACTCCCCTGAACATTCGTGCCAGGAATTGGTTGAAAGACAGTCCTTCTGCTGGCCAGGCTCAGATCTGGGGGTGTGTAACTAGGTGTGGGTGATAATTCTGGCCTTTTTTTTTTTTTTTTTTTAGGGAGATGAGGAGGATCTCTCAGGCAGTGGGGCCCCTTTCCTGTTTCTCATCTGACCAGGGCTGTGGGACCGAGGATATGTTGCTGCTCAGGCCCTGCAGAACCTGGCATTTCTGGGTTACCCTAGTAGTGTTCAGGGACCTCTGCAACAATATCTGGGGGCCACTGTGTGGTGCTGGAGGTTGAACGTGGGTCCTGAATATGAGGTGTGTTCCTGAACCCTTGAACAGGTCTCTCCCACCCTGTATTTCTTTTTAATTTTTCATTTTGTTTTGTTTTGGGGCCACACTTGGCAGCAGTAGGCATTATTCCTGGCTCTGCACTCAGAAATTACTCCTGGTAGGTTCAGTGGACCATATGGGATGCTGGGGATCGAATCCGAATCGACCATGAGAAAAGCAAGTGCCCTCCCCACTGTGCTATGGCTCCAACACATCCTCTTTAACTTTTGAGGAAACATGACACTACGTTTGTCTACTGGTACTAGAAATGGAGTCCACAGTGCCTGACTCCCTGAAAACCCCAACCCCATCGGACTTTCCTCCCCAGCAGTGCACACAACTCTGAGTTCTCTCTATCCTCTCCAGATCTTTACCCTTTTTTTTTTTTTTTGGGTGGGGGAGGTCACACCTGGTAGCACTCAGTGGTTACTCCTGACTCTGCACTCAGAAATCGTCCCTGGCAGGCACAGAGGACCATATAGGATGCCAGGATTCGAACCACTATCCTTCTGCATGTAAGGCAAACACCCTGCCTTCATGCTATCTCTCCAGCCCCCAGATCTTTACTCTTTTTTTTAATTTTTTTGGAGGAGCCATACCCAGCAATGCTCAGGGGTTCCTCCTGTTCTCAGAAATCACTCCCGGCAGGCTTGGGGGAACTGTATAGGATCTAGGGAATTGAACCTGGGGTTGGCCTCGTGCAATACAAATGCCTTCCCTGCTATGCAATTACTCTGGCTTCAGTTCTGGTGTTCTGAGATATTCTAAGTGTCTTCAGCCCTCCTAGTACATAGGCTGGGGTGTCCGAGGCCTGTGGTCTTCAGTTCTCTAATGACACACAGCATTGAGCTTCTTCCCAGTTGCCTGGGTACATCTTTGGAGAAATGCACAGTCAAGGCTGCGCCCATTTCCCATGGGGACTTGGGTCACATTTTCACATTTATTGAACACGATGGTCAAGGTATTGCATAGAAAAGCCGTGTGTGTTGTGTCCAACCTGCTACCCTGCCAATGCCAAGGCTTTTTAGACTGAGAAGTGGATTATCTTCTGTCCAGATTCCATTCTTAGGGTTCTCACATATTTTCGCCTGAGCATTCATGTTCCTCATCAGCTTCTCGTGGCATTAGAGCACAGACTGATGCAATGTGTCTTGACTTCAGAGAAAGTTCTTGTTCTCCTGTGCAAAATAGGCCTTTCAAATACCTTTCTGAAAGGCAGGAGCACCATGGCCCACTCATATTCTGAAGTCTCTTACAAACACAAAGTGCCATGGAATGAATGTCCCTTTGATACAAAAAATAAACAGGTGCCAAGTGAGCTGACTCAAAGGGCCTATCCTGGTGAGATTGCCCAGCTTCTGGCCCAGGTCCCCTGCAGGTGTTGCCCTAAACACACACCTGTCACACCCTGCAGTTCCCCTGAGATAAGGGCTGACACCTGCACGGATCTCAGGCCATCGCAGGATGCCAGGATCGAATATCCTGCAAGTCCCCGTCTTCCTCCTCATATACCTCAACTGTGTCCCCATGTTTATGTCCTATGAAGGCAATCATGCAGGAATCACCCCACATTCTGGCTGCCTCTGGAACTTGGTCTCCATCCCAAAGCAGATCAAGTGAGTCAGAGCCGGTGCTTTAACCCCCGAGTTGTATCTGTTATGTAGATGGGCGGGCAGAT
>PVKC010049776.1:0-10673 GCA_004027635.1 Crocidura indochinensis
TTTTTTTTTATTTAGTTTCTTTAGGCATGCGGTTTGTGATCATTTCACAGTAGGGTTTTGTATATAAAACATTCCCAGAACCGCACCTTCCTCTAGAGTATCTGCTTCCCTTAACTAATATTGCAATGTTTCCCCCATGGTTCCCCATTCTGTCTCTCCATCCCCTCTCCCATCAACATCCCCCTCCTGTACACACACAGTGGTATGATTCCGAATGAAGATGACCTGGGATTTTTGTTGCCTTTAGATATTTATTTATTTACTTTATTTATTTTATATTCTATGTAAAGGAAAGATCTTTCTGTTTCTTCCCTCTTGTTCTGACTAATTTACTTGGATGATCATGATACTCTTTGGATTCATCCACATAGAATCAAACTGCATGATTTCATCTTTTCTACAGCTTAATAGTATATGTCCCACAGTCACTTTATCCAGTCATCTCTTCTTGTATGACTAGACCATTCTTTAACAAAGAGGAAAGAATACAAATACCTGGTGTAACCTTTAGCATAAAAATTTCCTCTGCCCAAGGTCTCAGAGTAACTTAGGAAGAACTATCTGAAGTCTTAGGTCGTATGAAGTAATGTACTCAACTCTCTATACAATAGTAGCTTTATCAAGGAGGAGTACTCATAAAGCCTAGCCACTGCATCATCACCTATCTGCATTGTAGGTCATGAGCAGAGATGTCCTGAGAAAGTTGTAGTGCCCCTCCCAAAGAACCTTGCTTTGAAACACTGCATTACTAGAACAAAATCTCAACTCTCCTACCTGATATCAGTTAGCTCTAACACAGCATTCTTTGTTTTTGAGATTCCATAACTAGGTACAGTAACACTTAGATATGTTAAAAAGTCTTTATAACAAAATAATTAAGGCTTGGGAATAGAACTCAGTGTGAAACCTTGAATTTTATCCCTGTAATGAAAAATATCAATGAATTCAGAGAGGCAACATGAGAAATTGTACAGGGGTTAAGGCACTTGTCTTTCATGGAGCAACCCTGGTTCAGACACCAATACTGCATATGGCTTCCTGATCACCATCTGAGCACAGAAATAGCAGTAGCTTCTGAGTACCTCAAGTGTGAACTTGTTTCCCAATCTCCCAATCAAAGGAAATGATTGCAAATTTGTCGAGGGTCAGAGAGATAGTACAGGGATGAAGGCATTTGTCTTGCACATGGAAGTCCCAAATTCAATCCCCAGCACCACATATAATAGCCAAAGTACCACCAGGAGTGATCCCCCAACAAAGAGTCAGGAGCAAGCCCTGAGCACCCCTGGGTATGGATTAAACCACTGCCAACCCCAAACAAGGGAAAAAATATTGAATGACTCTTTTATACCTTAAAGACTAACTATAGAATGAAAATTTTTACATGTTTGTTCTCATGTCTACACAAAAATATTTCCTTCCTTCCATGCTTTAAAGTATACCTTTCCTGTAAAGAATTGTGGTCATAGATTCTGGAAATAAGTGGTTTGTGAACATTCATAGTGTTTTTGCTTCTGCAATGAGTAATGAGCCTGGTCTAGCATTTGCTTCTCTTTTATTTCAAATCTGATTCTATTCTTTAGAAACAATCCCTTACATTTTGTAAGGCTCATTATTCAAGTACCAGTGGCATACACATTGTAGGGTCCAGCCAGCAAAATGACAGAGCTATAAATGTTTCAAAAAGTCATCACCTTCTCTGACTTTTCCATCAGTAAATCTCCAGGTCTGATAAAGTGCTTAACAGCTGGTTATCATGAGTCCCGGTCATGTAGTTGTTCTGTATAATATATTCTGTATATATATACTTGAGCTAGGAAATCAGTAAGATGGAAAGAATGAGGTGAACTGAGGCTAGTGGGTGGGAGGACAGTTTACTTTATTCTATAAGATTGGGTAGATTTCTTCAGGGTGAGATTGGGGCAACATCCAGGGAAGAAAGTGCAGCAGTCCAAGTGAGTGCCTAAGTTATCAATTAGAATTTAATAAATTTGCTTGTTTGGAAGCCACATCCAACAGTGCTCAGAAGCAACTCCATGTAATGCTCGGAAGTGCTGGGGGTTATTCCTGGGGTTCCCATAGAAAAGCATGCTTTTATACTGTTGAATTGACCTCCTAATCCTCTTATCGGCATTTTTAAATCTAGTAATTTGATATGGTTTGTTTTAACCTTTTTCAAATAAAGAAATAGAGGGTACTAGCTAAGCAGCAAGCCAACAGCGCTGTTTGACATTAGCACTAGATAATGTGACATTGTACCACTTGTCTTCTTTTAAGCAAATTAATTTCGGCTATATTCTTCAATAGATATTAAATTATTACCAGTTTTCCTCTTATGTGTGCCATGCTTAAGCTTGTTATAAAGTATGTTAAATGGGTTTCCATGAAGAGAAGCTTTACTGCCCTCTTTTCAGAAACTAATCACTCAGTGGGTCAGAGCAATAATATAGCAGGTAGGATGCTTGTCTTGTGACTTGGATTCAATCTCTGGCATCCCATATGGTTCCCTGAACACCACAGGGGTAATCCCTGAACATCAAGTGATATCGATATGTATCATGGTTATATAGTTATATATAACCTGAGACATTTATCTTCTTTATACAAGCAACAAAAAATAAGTCCCAATTGTACCTAAATCTACTACTGACCCTGCATCATTCCATTGACCCCCCCCCCCAACTCCCCGCCTTCGGGTCAATAGAGCCCACTTTAGGTAATACTTCTGAGTAGTAAAATCTGCATCATTTCTTGGTAGCCATTGCCACATTATATATGTTTTTAGTGCGCAGATTATTTGGGATATTTCTTGACAGTCAGAGTCCCTATTGAATAATTCTTCTAAGGAGTCTGCTTTTGTTCACCTCTGCTGTCCCTGGAAACTTAAGAAGCTGGCCAGTCTTGTACTTTCTCATCACACTGAGTGGAAAGAGAAGGCAACCATCTACTTGAGTTGGTGGGGCCGAACAGACACAGGACTATTTTTTTTAAATAATATTTTTTATTTAAACACCTTGGTTACAAACATGATTGTGGTTGGGTTTCAGTCATATAAGAGGACAACCCCCATCACCAGTGCAACATTCCCACCACCAATGTTCCAAATATCCCTCATCCCCACCATGCCCCCACCTGTACTCTAGACAGGCTTTCTATTTCCCTCATACATTCTCATAGATACAGGACTTTTAAGTAACAAAGCAAGAGCCTACAATCAATATAAAGACAACTGGAACACCAGCTGAATCCCATTTATATACTCCTCAGGTCTTGAAGCATATTTGCACTTACAGATAATGTATCTCATTTCCACCCCTGGGTATCTAATGGCGCCATAACATTAAAAGCTTATTAAAGCATTTATGTAACATTTCAAGTCACCAAATCCCTTTACAATTGTTTATTGGCTAATTAATCTCTGCAGTTTCTTTGGGAAGCAAGTTGGTACTTTTATCCCCATTTTAGAGATTAGACACAAATAGCTTACGTGGCTTACCTGAGGCTTTACCATGAGTCAGGCCCCCAGTAAGTTCACAGTATGTGAACCAGTGTTTAACTCTGGTCCCACCAGCACAAGTCAATGTCTTTGAGCCTTCATTGTTACATATATGTATGGAGCAGATGCTGATTTTCCCTGCCCACTCCAAGGAATGTTGATTAAAAAAAATAGTGAGGCAAACAGAAAATGCTGTGATCTGAGTTTTAAGTAAAGAATGGACTAAAGCTTAAGGGAGCAGCTATATCATTATTTCTACTGAGAAAGTGTCCCTTGTTTGGGGCCAGAACAGAACCAAATGAAAAGACAACCTGTGGCTGGCCAGCAAGACTCAGTGTTCTCACCCATTCAATTCAGCTTTGAGAACAATAATGCAAAAAGGAAGAAAGTGAAGAGTAGTAAACTAAAGATTAAAAGTCAACAATGCTGGAGAAGAGTTAAAGAGCCAAACAGAGTCTATAGAACTAGTATAGCAACACTATTAACACTAATCTTGGCATAAATGTCATCCTCTGAATGCATGCAGTCTTTCAGCATGGACTGAGAAGCCAAAGAGATGAGAGTGGATGATGTCTCAGTAACTAGATTCTGCATCTCAACCATAAATCTGTGCCCCATCTTTCAGGATCATATATTTCTGCACCCCTTGCCTGCACCACCCACCATCACTGATGAAGCCGAGTTTTAGGAAGTGGGTTGGTCAGAATTCATATGTGGCTGGCCACTTTATGATTGTAGTTGGTGTTTCCTTGAGCCTTTTCTTCTTTGGTTTTTAGATAAGATCTTCGATTCATTGTGATCACTGATGAATTCTATTGCCTCCTCTTATCTATCCCTATATATAAGCAACTATAGGTACAATTATGTTACTAAAATATTGGGTTTTTTTTTCATTCTCATAAGGTTTTCTTTTTTTTTCCCAAAGATTGTTATGTAAAGATATAAATGAAGGCTTAATGAAATTAAAAACTACCACTGGCGGTGAGGGCTAAATTCATAAAAGAATGTTTTAAAAACAAACGTGAACTCAACAAAGTTATGAATAACATTGGACTGGTTGTACTTATCTTGCATGTGGCCAACCTTGGTTCAATCCTCTGAATATATGGACCCCTCAGTACCAGTAGGAGTAATTCCTGAGTGTAGAACCAGCCATCCGTATCACCTGGTGGGTCCCCCCCAAAATAGAATAACATTGGAGGGTAGTGGACAAATTAACCATTGCTAAATAGATTAATTTGGTTAATTAAAATGATTAATAGCTACTGTAGATATATACATAAATTCATATTTGTGTCAGAATAATGCACATGTATGTGCATATATAATGCACACATAACATGTTTTAAGACTATTGTTGTTTTATGTCCTTGTCAGGAGTTGAGGCATTAAAATTTACCATAATAAAGGATTTATAACTAAGGGTACATACTAAACTGTAACATCATTATGCTTCTGATTAAAAATCTAGTGACCAAAGTAGAAGAGTATCTGACAAAAGTAGAAAGTACCCTTGTTAGTGAGTCAAACACAGTAGCACTTAACAGTCCTTATGTGCACAGCACATCCACAAATAATATGTTCCCAGTTTACCAAAGGTAAGTAGTATTTTTCCTTTGAGTACATGTTGACCTGAAAATGAGCATAATTTTCTCCCTTCACTACCACTAATAACATTCTCCTTTTCCCAAAGGATATATAGTGATTGATACACAACACTTAACCTTTTGTACCTTATTCACTTTTTCTCTAAAATGAACTTATTAATAAGCTGTCATATTGAGTTGTTGAGGGATAATTAAAATGATTTATAAAAATAGTTAGTATGGGATCTGGCACATAATAACCATATTAGCACTTATTAGCACAGTTGAGAAACAAGACAGATACAGTACAGGTGAGGAGTCTTCAAGATGCTCATTCAGTCTTCTGATATCTGGAGGTTCTGAAATAAAAATCCTGCCTCCACCCCTTGAAGCAGATTCTAATGCCAAAGCACACAAAAATGCAGTTCACGTTGTGATTGCCTTCTCTTTTTTTACCCCTGAACCTCCACTCTTCTGCTTGACTCCTTAAAGGCAATGTTGCCCTTCCCTTGAAGAAGGAATTTCTGTATGATGAAAGACTGCCACAAGCCACTAGCCAGAAGCCCTCATTTAGGAGAATTTCCTTCCTCAGTAGTTGGGCATACAGAATAGTTTATCAAACAGTATATGTTCTTTGTTCATCCCTATTACCCACTCCTTTCAAACCAGCTCCTTTTCATAAGTGAGGAAGTATATGTAATGAAGGTGATCAATACCTTCTTTCTGTGCTTTTGAGTTTGGAAGTTCAATTTGGGCATCCCTGTTCTGGAAACCTGGCTTGGTATATTTTACATTTTTGAGTTAAGGGAGAGAAAATCACTAAAAGGGAAGGATTGTGAGGGTTAGGTATCATATTGTGCAATGCTTTTTAATCCTTAATTTCTCCTGATCTGCAAATATTGGTATTATCCAGGGCGGGTCTGAAATAGGAAAATATAGCATTATAGTGGGATACTATGGGAAACACAATGTAAATCTTTAATCCAAAAAGCTAGACCTATAGAAGATCAAGATATCTTAGTTCAGGCCACCATGTTCTCTTAGCTCAATTGATCATTTTTTTAAATTGGTCTTCCAGCTGCCAGTGTACTGAATCATTCTCCATGCTATGATGAGAGAGGATTCTGCCTTCTCAAAGATCTCATAAGCAAAGTGCATTCAGGCAATTACTACTTTTCTACTCTGTATGGAAAGCCCTGTGTGTATATCCTGTCTGTCAGAAGGGTAGAAGTTCACTGTGATGTATGTAATATCTTTTAGTTATTTGATTAACAGTTTGTTCTTTCAAAACTGTCCAATCTATGCTAGCCTATGAAATCTATTGCCTGTATTCAAAGGTTATTTTTATCACATGATGCTCTCTGAACATGAGTAAGTGCAACTTTCAGTACCTTTGTTTCCTCATTTTTAAAGAGGAGCTAATAAAAGAATTTCTTAGGTTACTAAGAATTAAACAGATACATGGGCAATACTTGATATTTAAATTATCCTCAAGAAAAGTTAACTTTTGCTGTTGCTACTATTGCTCCTGCTGCTACATCCAGTAGATTACAGTGTCTTCCTACTGGCTTCTGAGGGTCTATGCTTGCTTCTAAGGTGTTGGCTTTTATATAAAGAAGATATTTATTCTTAATTATTTAATCATGGAATGAATAGTTTCCATAGTCTTAACTCATAAAAGCAGGAACTAGTATTGCTAAATCTTATTTATTTTTATAGCATGAAGGAATTAGATGCTGATGGTGAAGGGGGGTGTTCTTTGCATGACTGAAGCCCAACTACAATCATATTTGTAATCAAGGTGTTTAAATAAATATATTAATAAAATAATTTTTTTGTATTTTTGGTTTTTGGGCCACACCCGGTGACACTCAGGGGTTATTCCTGGCTATGCACTCAGAAGTCGCTCCTGGCTTAGGGGACCATATGGGAAATCCGGGGATCAAACCGCGGTCCCGTCCTAGGCTAGCGCAGACAAGGCAGGCACCTAACCTTCAGCGCCACTGCCCGGCCCCTAATAAAAATTTTTTAAAAGGAAATAGATGCTAATTTATTTTAGTGATTTTTAAAGTTAATGTATTCTCATTAAATCAACTTAGAAAATGCATAATTCAGAAGGATAAAACATATCAGTTCAATACTTTGGTATATATATATCCTTTCCACACTAATAGAAATTGTTCCATAAATAATGTCATTCAATATATTCACATATATAATTATTTTATATACTATTATAAAATATCTCTTCTTTATTTTTACAAAAAAAGGAATTAAAAAAAATTTTTTGGTTTTTGGTGTCACACCTGGTAGCGTTCAGGGATTACTCCTGGATCTATGCTCAGAAATCACTCTTGTCAGGCTCAGGAGACCATATGGGATGCCAGAATTTGAACCACTGATCTTCTGCATATAAGGCAAACGTCTTACCTCCATGCTATCTCTCCGGCCCGGAATTAAAATTTTTATGACTGCACTATAAATTGCACTAGCAATAATATTTATTCCAACAAATTGTAAGTTACTAAAATTCAACTTGTTATTATCTTAGTTTTTTTTTTATTTTAGTATATAAGATAGTCAGAAATAAAATTGCAGTGTCCAAGAGTATCAGTAGGGGATGAGCTATCCAAAAGTGTATTTTCATTTCAACATCTATTTTTTTTCTTTTTGAAAACTGAGACTATGTCCATCCCTCTTAGTTCAACTCTGTGTCTATCACTCTTAGTTTCCAATAGTCCTTAAGTGCTTACATGTTAAAATTATTAAATTAAATACATATATAATAAAGCTAGAAAAATAGCATACTCCACTGAAGTATATGCTTTGTATGTGGGAGGCCCAAATTCAATCACCTGTACCACATCATCCCCTCAAGCACTACCAGAAGCAATTTCTCAGGAGTAGTTCCTGATCACTGTCATATGTATTTAAAAAACAAACAAACAAAAAGGGTGAAGAGGGTGACCTGAATAAGATGTTAAAGTTAAATTGGGTAAGGGGAGTGACCTAACTTGAGGAGCTAGCATCCAACAGGGATAGCAAGACTAATGGCCTGATGCATAATCAAAATCCATATAAGTGAGCGAGACATGCATGGATGGGGGCCAAGGAGATCTGACCACTATCGTCAGATCCTATACAGCTGAAGGCATGCTTGGGGGAAGCTTGACCTGCAGGTATGAGAGCGCAGACTGGTTGAGGAGACTTGAAGGGCCAGTAAATATGATTCAAATCATATAAGATCAAACAAATACATTTGAGACATTTCATAAGGTAACTGATCTGTAATCTTCAAAAGTATCAAGGTTTTATAAGTCCAAGGAAACTAAAGTTAAAAGACTAAACAAAACTTGTAATCTCTACTGTATATTTTTGTTCTGATGAACAGTGAGATAATCGGTGAAAGTTGGATTGAAGATCAGATGATAGTTACATATCATTGCTAATTTTATGACTTTATAGGTTATATTGGGCTTGATATAGAGTAAATGTCCTTGTATGTAAGAAATGTACATAAAAGTTCTTGCTTATTAAAAGGCATTGAATTGGCAATTTACTTTCAAAATGGTTCAAGGAAAAATTTAATTTTACTGTACCTCTAACTTCACTATATTTATTTTTAAAAGTTCAGTTAAATCAAATCAAAGTAAAACATTAAAATTTGCAAAGGTCTGGGGCCGGGCGGTGGCGCTGGAGGTAAGGTGCCTGCCTTGCCTGCGCTAACCTAGGACGGACCACGGTTCGATCCCCCGGTTCCCCATATGATCCCCTGTGCCTGCCAGGAGCGACTTCTGAGAGAATAGCCAGGAGTAACCCCTGAGCGTCACTGAGTGTGGCCCAAAAACCAAAAAATAAAAAAATAAAAAAAAATAAAAAAAATTTGCAAAGGTCTGAAAATTAGCCATCTATTACATTGGTAACATAACTGTGGTAACAATAAATTTATGTTACTTTTGAAATGTTATTTTCTTTTCACAAAAGAGCAGAAAATACATTATGTGAGTTTATTTCTCAGTTTATTATAATTCACAACATTGGTATTGTATTTTGAGTCAATATTATATAACGCATAAATCTTATGTAAATTCTAAGTAAATAACTAAATATATGTATGGCATATTTACTAAAATTATTTAAAACTGATGACGATTTTTTTCACATGCATTGTGAATTATCTTAGTTTAGCTTTTGCAATACTATTTAAATTATACAGAACTTAAGAAAATATGGAACATTTCCCAGTTTTTACATTATGAAATTGTCCTGATTTTAAAGTCCCATTCCAAAAAACAGAAAAATAATCTATATAACTTATGAATTAGAATATTGGTTTTTTTTGGGGGGGGGTGGTTTGGGGTCAAATCCAGCAGTGTTCAGGGGTTACTACTGGTTCTAGGCTCAGAAATCATTCCTGACAGACTTGGAGGACAATATGGAATGCTGGGATTTGGACCACCTTTCTTCTGCATGCAAGACAAACGCCTTACTTCCATGCTATCTCTCCAGCCCCAGAATATTGGTTTCTTAAATCTCAAAATACTATTGAATGAATACATATTGAAAGAATAATCTGGGGCCCGGGAGATAGCATGGAGATAAGGCACTTGCCTTTCATGCAAAAGGTCATTGGTTCGAATCCCGGTGTCCCATATGGTCCCCTGTGCCTGCCAGGAGCAATTTCAGAGCATGGAGTCAGGAGTAACCCCTGAGCACTGCCGGGTGTGACCCCCCACAAAAAAAAAACCAAAAAAAAAAAAAGAATAATCTATTTTACTGCGATAACTGGAAAATGTGAAGTTATTTCACATGTACAGTGAATAAAAATAGAAGTATCATTAAAATAAAAAATAAGACCATCAGTGAGGTAGTTTGTAATATAGACCACATGTTTTTGTTTGTTTGTTTGTTTTGTTTTTATTTTAACACCTTGATTACATACATAATTGTGTTTGGTTTCAGTCATGTAAGGAACACCGCACATCACCAGTGCAACGTTCCCATCACCATGTCCCAAATCTCCCTCCTCCCCACCCACCCCCCGCCTGTACTCTAGACAGGCTCTCCATTTCCCTCATACATTCTCATTATTAGGACAGTTCAGAATGTAGTTATTTCTCTAACTAAACTCATCACTCTTTGTGATGAGCTTCATGAGGCGAGCTGGAACTTCCAGCTCTTTTCTCTTTTGTGTCTGAAAGTTATTATTATTGCAAGAATATCTTTCATTTTTCTTAAAACCCATAGATGAGTGATACCATTCTGCATTTTTCTCTCTCTGACTTATTTCACTCAGCAGGATAGATTCCATGTACATCCATGTGTAGGAAAATTTCATGACTTCATCTCTTCTGACAGCTGCAATATTCCATTGTGTATATGTACCACAGTTTCTTTAGCCATTCGTCTGTTGAAGGGCATCTAGATTGTTTACAGAGTCTTGCTATGGTAAATAGTGCTGTAATGAATATAGGTATAAGGAAGGGGTTTTTGTATTGTATTTTTGTGTTCCTAGGGTATATTCCTAGGAGTGCTATTGCTGGATCGTATGGGAGCTCGATTTCCAGTTTCTGGAGGAATCTCCATATCAC
>PVKC010049777.1:0-10700 GCA_004027635.1 Crocidura indochinensis
GTGCCAGCTGTAAGGCCTTCGCATGCCACAACTGGCCATAGGTTCGCCATCGAGGCATACTATCTCTCTGGACCATGAAGCACCTCATTTAGGGATGGGGTACAATTGGGGAATCTAGTCTGCTCAGACAGTTTGGCATGATGGGAAGCCGCCTTTCTGGAGAGTCATCTTCCCACTCGCCCTGGGGTGTGGCTGTAAGACTCGCTGGCAGAGACCCAACCTGACTTGATCCCCCCGAAATATTAAATTTTGTCTGCAAATATAGCCCCAAGACCTGCATTCTGCACAAGGTGGGGCCAATTCCACAAACCTCCAGTCAGCACTGTGGTCCCCACAGGTAAGGCAAAGGCCCAGGAAGGGTAGGCTCTGCATACCCAGTTCCAGATGATTCTGTCGGGAATCAGTAGTGCCAAGGTGTGCTGGAGGAAACAGAAGCTAATTCCTCCCGTTAGGCTGTTTCCATGGATCACACTCTGCTGATTGTGGCCTAACTCCCCATTTCTAACCAGGGGTGCCCTTCTCGTGAGGGATAAATGGGGTGTGACACTGAGAGTTAGGCAGACCCACGCTGCATGCACACTGGGTCTTTGTGAAGTGTGTTTTTATTTACTGCTATTAAAACTGAAAGGAGCACAGCCAGGGAGCACAGGGGACCCGAGGAACCCAGGGCTGGCTCCTGGGGAGGAATCCAGCTGGTGTAAGCTGAGATGGGGCTAGGGGAAGCTGTCATCTGCACCAAGATCCCATTCACTGAGTCTCTGGTGGTGGTGGAGTTGCGGCCCTTGAGCCTGTGCAGAGCCTCCCTGTGCAGAGTTTCTCCCTGCCAGCCTCAGTGCAGCACCTGGTTCTGGAAAGAGCTCTGTTCTCCTTCTGCTCTGCTTCCTGACCCGCCTACCCCTGCAGCTGACCAGAGGTTGCTCTACTAAGGTGCTAGTATCCACTGCCTCCAATGTTTTAGGGTATTTGCATTTCCTTGGCTTTCCCTTCCGAGTGAAAGAAGAAAAGAAAGGAAGAAAGGAAGAAAGAAAGGAAGAAAGAAAGAAGAAAGAAAGAAAGAAAGAAAGAAAGAAAGAAAGAAAGAAAGAAAGAAAGAAAGAAAGAAAGAAAGAAAGAAAGAGAGAGAGAAAGAAAGAGAGAGAGAAAGAGAGAGAGAGAAAGAAAGAAAGGAAGGAAGGAAGATGGTGGGAGGGAGGAAGGAAAGGAGGGAGGAAGGAAAGAGAAAAGGAAAGAAAGAGGAAGAAAGGCCAGGAAGGAAGGGGAAGAGAGAGAGAGAGAGAGAGAGAGAGAGAGAGAGAGAGAGAGAGAGAGAGAGAGAGAGAGAGACTAGCCAAATAGAAAGAACAAACAGTAGAAGGAGAGTACCCGGTTCGGGTTTTCAGTGGGTTTGGAACTATTCGTATCTCACGAGCACCGTTCCCTGGAGCATCTGTCTCTGTTGGTTTCCACGCTGGTGCCCAGAGGGATGGCCAGGCCATCAGGGAAGAATGAGCACTGGAGAAGGGGAGCTTCTTCCATCTGGGAAGGGAGCACTGGAGAAGGGGGGAATCCTTCTACCTGGGAAGGGAGCTGCAGCCAGAGCAGATGCCAGGGAGGCCGGAGATCCGGGGTGCTCCCGGGAGCCTCCCTTTGAAAGCCGGGGCGCTCAACCATCCAGCTCCAGGCAAGCCTGCCCTGAAAGGCCGCTGAGAGACGGGGAAAGAGCCCTTTGTTCCCGGCCTGCAGAAACGGGTGGGGCGTTTTATCCGGGAGCCAAACCACACACGCCTCTACTGGGCCGTGACAAGGCCTTGGCCCCAGCCAGGCGGTGTTGGGCACGTGAACCCCTTTTCATGGGCTGGTCCCGGGCCCAGCCAGCGCGGGGCAGAGGCCTGTTTGCTCAGGGGACACCGAGAAGAATGGCCGGGCCTGTTGCAGCAGGTCCGACCTGCAGCTTGCTTGTCTTGGGATTTTCAGCACAGAACTTCTCTCTGGCAATATTTGAACAGATGGCGTGTCCGGAGGCACCTATGACAGCCTGAGATCCGCTGCCGACATCTCCCTTTGTGGGTCCGTCTGTTTATAGAACCAGGGCACCCCAGGAGATGGAAGCCGCCTTACCTCGACAAGGGCACTTCTGATATTTGCTGGCACCTTCTCCCTGTGCTGTGTCAATCCATCAATTCGGGCTGCTCTGGGCTGCGAGCAATCCGAGTCTATAGGATCAGCCCAAAATAATCACCGGGGTTATAAGGGGCAGAATATTCCAGGCTTAGACCACTTGTTTTGATCCCAATTACCCTAGTTTAAGTCCCCAGCACCATGGAGGGTCCCTTGAGCATTAACCACTCCCTGCATGGCCCCAAACTACACACACACAATTCCAGGCTGGTTATCGTGTTTCTGGGTAGGTGAGTGAAGATTCTTTTTTCTGCTTTTTCTTTTTCTTTTTTTAAATTTTTGGTTTTTGGGTTACATCCAGCAATGCTCAGGGGTTTCCCCTGGCTCTGCACTTAAAATTGCTCCTGGCAGGCTCAGGGGACCATTTGGGATGCCGGGAATCAAACCACCATCCATCCTGTGTTGGCTGCATGCAAGGCAAATGCCCTTCCTCTGTGCTATCACTGAGTTCTATTTTCTGCTTTTATTCTCTCTCTCTCTCTCTCTCTCTCTCTCTCTCTCTCGTCGCTCACTCTTTTTTTCTTATGTTGTGTGTGTGTGTATGTGTGTGTGTAATTTGTTTGGCTTTGGGTCACACCAGATAATACTCAGGGGTTACTCCTAGCTCTGCACTCAATAATACTGGCAGTGTAGGGAAAACCACGTGGGATGCCAGGGATCAAACCTGGGCTGGTCATGTGCAAGGCAAGAACCCTCCCTGCTGTACTATCACTTCAGCCCTTCAGCCTTCTGCTTCTTATTCTGAAGAAGTTAATTTTCTATCTTTTTAGTTTTGTTCTGGGGCCAAACCCCACAGTGCTCAGGGGTCACTCCTGGCTCTGTGCTCACTCCTGGAAGGCTCAGGGGAACCCTATGGGATGCTGGGGATTGAACCTGGGTCAACCACGTGCAAAGCAAATGCCCTCCGAGTTGTGCATTTGTGCTGGCCCTGTTGGTGTTCCACCTTTAAACTCAGCACCTCCTGGGGCATTTGATGCCTGTACAGCTGCAAGCACAAAAGCATCATAAAAAGAGGTGGGCACCCCCAGCTCAACAACCAGAACCCTTGACCTGGGAAAAACAGGGAGCCAGAATGATAGTACAGTAGGGAGGACACTTGCCTTGCATGTGGCTGACCCAGATTGTATCTCTGACACCCCATATGGTCCTCTGAGCCTGGCCAGGAGTGATCCCTGAATGCAGAGACAGGAGTAACCCCTGAGCATTGCTGTGTGGCCCCAAACCATAAATAAACAAATAAATAGGTGAAGGATGGGGAAAATACATCACTATCATTTTCTGTTCCTTCAGTGAGACATCTACAGAAGTCCCTGCCATCTCCTATGTCTTGTGGCACAGAACTGGCTTCTGACACCCGGAGACTCTCCCTGTAGGGCTGAGGATGGGGCTTCATAAGCTTCTGTATCATGCAAAGCATGGTCCTCCTTCAACAAAAAAGATGAGGTGTCCCCTCCCAGCAGGATGGTGAGAAGAGTGTCCCTGGAGCTTCCTGGCAAGCGTGGAAGTAAGTATTTGCCTGAAGGTGTCAAATGTCCTGAAATAGCCAGAGTGGAGGGTCCCACAAAACCCTGGAGTTAAATGGGAGTTGGGTGACAGGGTCTGGGAGGTAAACTCAGAATCTGGGAGCCAGAAGCAGAGGTGTGGAAGGCGGCTGAGCCAGCAGAGGGGAGGAGGGAGTGTCTACACGGGAAGGATGGTAACCTGGGTGTGGTCCCTGCCTGTCACAGATGTAGCTTTGGGAGTGATAAATACAAATAAGGGGACCAGCATGACAACACAGTGGGCGGGCGTTAGCCTTGCACAAAGCCTACCCATTTTTGATTCCCAGCATCCCAAAACCTGCTAGGAGTGATTCCTGAGCACAGATACAGGAGTAACCATGAGCATTACTGGGTATTGCCCCCCAAAATATGAGAGAGAGAGAGAAAGAGAGAGAGAGAGAGAGAGAAGAAAGGTACTTGCTTTGTATATGGCTAAGGCAGATTCCATTTCCTGATAATCTAGAGATGTCTCCCAAGGCTACTGGAAGTGATTGCTGGGAGCAAACTAGAGTGAGCCCCAAACACCGTGGGGTGCGGCCCTGAAACAAACAAAAAGTGCAAACAAACAGGGTGAGGAAGTGGACAGGCTCACCCCACCTCTAGCCAAATCCCAAAACTGTACATCCCTGGCAGCTTTTCCAGGTGCTGTGGAAGTGTAAAACAGGGACGGTGTCCAGGAGATGGTTCAGTGGGGAAGCTTCTGCCTTGCAAAGGTGATTTCAGTTCCTGGGGTGCCACATGAATGGAGTACTATGGTGCCAGCTCTGCTCTCTGCACCCCTTCCTCATCCCCCACCCCACCATCTCTTCCAGCCTCCCGACCAGATGTGGGTGAATGTCAGAAACAGGCTTTTCTTCACTCTGAAGAAGTGTAGGGATTCCTCTAATTCTTCAAGTTTCATTTCTTTCTTCTTTTTCTTTCTTTCTTCTTTCTTCTTCCTTCTTTTTTCTTTCTTTCTTTTCTTTTTTTTTGGGGGGGGGTCACACCCATCGGCGCTCAAGGGTTACTCCTGGCTCTGCACTCAGAACTTGCCACTGGCAGGCTCGAGGGACCATATGGAATGCCTGGAATCGAACCACCATCTTCTGAGTTGGCCTTGTACAAAGCAAACGCCCTACCATTATGCTATCTCTCCACCCCCTCTCTTTTTCTTTTCCTCTTTCTCTTTTTCTTTCTCTCTCTTTCCCCCTTCCTCCCTTCCTTCCTTTCTTCCTTCCTGCCTGCCTGCCTGTCATTTCTGGCAGCATTCAGGGGTTACTCCTGGCAGTATCACTCCAGCTTCATCCCATGTCTTTCTTTCTAAGTGAGTGCCAGTCAATAAAAACAACTTTGCTTTATTAAACAACAACAACAACAACCCCCGAAGTCTATGACTTCAGTGAGCACCACAGCTGGAGATGTGTGAGTGTCTATGTGCTCCACAGCTGACTCGTGAGATCTTGTTACATTCGTGTGTGGAGCCCATAGTGAAAGGAATGTGGCCTCTCCCACGTGCCCCCAGTGAGCCCCCAAACAGTGTGAGACTATGTATCTGTGTGGATGTGTGTGACCCAACCATCCACTACCACCACCACCACCACCACTCGCCAACAGAGCGGTAGAGGAGAAACTAGATCATTCATGTGGGACTGTGAACCCCACCCAATTCTTCCCTGTGGGAGGACCATGTGAGGCAGGGCAGAATAAGTCCTGCCAGAAAACCCACTTCTCCTGGTTCCCAGCAAAAGATCACTTGAAGAGTTCTGAGCCTTTCCATAAAAAAAATTTTTTAATTAAAAAAAAAAGTCTCTCAGGGCCAGATTGATAGTACAGTGGGTATATAGAGTGATTTGCCTTGCACGCAGCCAACTGGGTTTGATCCTCGACATTCCATATGACCCCTGAGAACTGCCAAGAGTAATTCCTGAGCATAGAGCCAGGAAGTAACCCCTGAAACCCTCAGGGCATGACCCAAAACCCAACAACAACAATAACAAATAGGAACTCTTCTATTTGTTAGCCAGGGAGATAAGACAGATAAATTAGGGAGCATGCCCAGTTTTATCCCTGGCACCCTACACCCCCAAAACTCACCAAGTGTGGCCCTCATGCTTTCCAGCATCCAGGATCCAAATAACACTGCAACCTTGAAACTTTGCATGTTGGCAGATTTCACTGGGAACAGAGTCCCAAGGGAAAGTCACCCCAATTAATTGGGGGAGAAATTCTTCCCCACTTAATAAATTTATTTGGGGCAGGGATCATACACCATAGTGCTTAGGGCAAATTCCTAGCTCTGTGCTCAGAGATCAGTCCTGGTGGGCCTCTGGGGATTATATATGGTGCCGGGGATCAAACCTGGGTCAGGCACTTACAAAGCAAGTGCCTTACCTGCTATACTATCTCTCTGAGCCTTAATATATTTTTATTCAAGAAGATCAGCTCTATTGAAGTAACTATTAGGGAGTTAGAGAGGCCTCTGATCCACAGGCCAGCTGTAAGCAGACTTCCAGCAATCCTAGCCAGGTCCTAGACATCTCATTTCCTCCCATTTGCCTACTGAGGGCCACCAAGGCTTTTTGTCCATCAGTCCATCACCCAGCTGGGTCCTGCCCAAGCATTGGACTCACAGATTCCGATTTCTTTCATAAAACAGTAGTCCTCTTCATCCAGGCAGTGTTGGGAAGTAGACATCTCTAGGAGTCTACAAGAGCCAAGACCTTCTCTCTCAGTATTGTGTGAGTAATAAAAAAGACTTACAAAAGTAATAAAAGACCTACAAACTAGTACTTTTTTTGTTTTTGTTTGGTACAAATTTGGGAATTAAAGGTCAAGAATTAAAAAGCAAGTTATGAACACAACTGATGTCTGAGGTGAGGGTCCGTACTGTCAGGATCTCTCCTGTACTCATCATATCTGGCAGATCAACTACTCTCTGAAGCAATAAAAAATATTCCTGTTCCCTCTTTCTTCCAGGACTCTACCTCCAGGAAAACGACAGTTTGTGTGAATTGGCCCCAAGAAACCCCTCAAACTCTATAGATAGCAAACACCACCATCAGAGTTTGATATTCAACATTAAAATCGCTGCAAATGTCAAAGCCAAACCAACACACCCACCCATTTAAAATGAAAATAACACACGCTCTAAATTCCTGGTTTCTCACAAGAAGCCAAGAAGCCCAAATAAATCTTGATCTCTGTAAAATAGCAGCCTAGGAGAAAAGACTCTGATGAGCTTAATATTATTCCTCTCGGAAAAGGGAAAGAAAAACTACAGTGTGTTTAGTCAATATTTATGTAACACTCACCGCCAGCTGTACTTGCTGAAGTGAAATATAACCTTTCTCCTTTTAAACACCTTTTACTTGTTATTCGAATAGGAAGTTATTCTTTCTGAATTAGCAACATCTGTCAACTCAGCATTCCTGATGGTTTCGTCTGAAATCCTTCCCATCTCACACCTTCTCAATAACTTTCTCTTTAGCTTCGGTTTTATTTATCTTCAACAGCTTCTGACAGGAGAAATCTTTAGGACCAGAGTGATACCATTTTTACATTCAGGTCTACATAATTTTTTATATTAGTCTTTCATATAAGGCCATGGGACAAAGCCATGCCAAATGCAGTCAGGTTGTGTGTGTGTGTGTGTGTGTGTGTGTGTGTGTGTGTGAGAGAGAGAGAGAGAGAGAGAGAGAGAGAGAGAGTGTTAATGACTCCACAGACCAACCTTTCTTTTAAGCCAGAGTGTTCCTACTTTACTTGTCTCCATTGTCAGCTTAAGAGGTGCCCAGTGGATTACTAAATGTGTTTCTGTTGGATCAGCCTGGGTTAGAGCTCTTTGGCCAGAAAGTCTATGTTCTGGATGAATATTCACTGCATTTTTTCTGCACAAAATTCCTTTATGTCTTTAAGGGTGGCATAAATGGATTGGGGTGAAACTCCCCTTTCAGCCATTGATCGTGGTATATAGCTCCCTATAAATTAAGGCATTTTTCCAGTTGCAGAACCTGCCTGAAAACTTTCTTCCTGTTTTGTCCTGACCCTAACTCATTCCCATCTACTATGATCTGATGTTCTTCCTGCCATAGATGCTCTTACCTTCTAAACCTTATTATTGGAACAGCAGAATTTGGATAGTCTGGGTGACTTTCCACAGAATTTTAACCCCACCTCAATGGAGGGGTGGACCTTTTTTCACCTCCCTGGAAGAACATTACAGAGCCAGTAGCTATGTAGGATGGCACTAGGTGGAGAAGAGTGGGTTTCTCTGAGCCTTTTATAACTTCTACATACTTTGAGTTCTACCAATGCACCCTTAGGAGTTATCTCCATGCTCTCTGAACTAAGTGGAAGTCAGAGTGGTGGAAACAGTGTTCTGGAAAGACTGAGGCAAATAGTGGTTTGATAGAGGTCTCAATCCTGTTATTTCTTTAAAAATAACAAACAAGTGGGGCTGGAGAGATAGCACAGAGGTAGGGTGTTTGCCTTGCAAGCAGCTACCCAGGACTGACATTGGTTTGATTTCCGGTATCCCATATGGTTGCCAAGCCTGCCAGGAGTGACTTCTGAGCTCAGAGTCAAGAGTAACCCCTAAAAAAAAAGAGTAACCCCTGAGCACTGCCAGGTGTGACCCAAAACAACAACAACAACATACACAAGCAAGCAAAACAGCTGAGGCTGGACTGATAGTACTGTGGGGAGGGTACTTGCCTTGCATGGGGCCAACCCAGTTTTAATCCTCTGTATCCATATAGAGTCCCTAAGCACCACCATGAGTAATTCCTGAATGCTGAGCCAGAAGTAACTCCTAAGCATCACCCCACAAAAAATAGCACACCGCCCTAAGTCAGTCCTATGGGTCCTACTGTGAAAATAAACTGAGATTTCATTTATTGCTTGCAAGGCAATTAGTAAGTCTCCTTTTTTACACCTGCAAGGCAAGTGCTCTACCCACTGAGCTGTAGCCCAAATCCTGGAAGGCTCGTTTAAATGTCAGTTCTCAAGTAGGCAGGATGCAGCACCATCAAACCGGAAGTGATCCCTAGAGCATCTCTGACAGGAAGTGAGATAGCCTGGTTGTCCCTGTAGTCGGCTCCCAGCAACAGCTCAGCCAATGAGAGAGCATCAAACGCCTGCAACTAAGCAGCCACTTGACAGCCAACTTCCAGTGTTGTCCCTTGAGTTCTACATTTACATCAGTCACTCTGAAATTTTTTTCCATTGTTCAGGCAAATATCTTCATGTGTTTCACCTGGAGTTTCGGCCTTCCAAATTGCCTTTTCTTCTTGTTTCTGAATAAACCCATTTTTCTGGAGAAATAAATGGCTTGTTGGGCCAACACCAGAGTCTCAGCAGACTGCCGCTGGCAGCCCAGACCTCAGCTAACAGGTCTACTGGGATCTTTTCCAGATTTAAATGTAAAATATATAGTACTTATTGGATCCTGCCTTGTTCCAGACAGGGTTTAAGGCAGCTAACTGGAATATAATTATGAAAAGCTGATTCAAATTTTCGTTTGGTTAAAGATACTCTGATGTAAATAACGAGAGAGAGAGAGGAGAGAGAGAGAGAGAGAGAGAGAGAGAGAGAGAGAGAGAAGAAAAGTTGAAATTCCTTTGCATTTTAAAGTGAGTTATTCCGGATAATCGTTCTGTTTTACAGCGGAGACAGACGGATCTAGCAATTGAATGTCCTTAAGAAGCTGTCTAAAACTTTCCTTTTGACCTTGTAAATCACAGCCAAGACATCTCGTGTTTGCCTTTCTTCCAGCCTGCAGGAAATCTAATGTCACTGAATCAAGGATGTAGAGCAAACGTTCCACCCAAAACAGTCACAAGTTATGGATCAACTGTGGAAGGACTGGCCTCCTTGCTGGTGGCCTGGGAAACTCCACAGAGACCCTCCCAGGAAGTCCCAGTTTGTTACTTGATATTTTTTTCATTGATATTGCAGATAGATAACCCTTTCCAGTTATTTTTCAAGTTTTTGTTATTTTATTTAAACATGGTAGTTACAAGGTTGTTCACACACATTACACTTGGTTACTTTTCCTCACAGCTACAAAGTTATTTGTGATCGAGTTTCAGTCATACAAAGTCCAACACCCTTCACCAGGGCACTTTTCCCACCACCATTGTCCCTAGTGTCCCATCCCTCTCTCCTGACTGCCTCTAGGCAGACATTTCTCCCTACCCCCACCCCCTCTCTCTTTCTTTTAGATGCTGTAGTCTGCACTATTGTTACTGAAGGGGTAGCATGCACATCACTTTATCTCCTTTCAGCACCCAGCTCTTGTCCAGAGTGATCACTCCTAACTCTCATTGTCATAGTGCTCCCTTCTCTGCCTTAACTGTATCTCCTGCTCTCTGTGGCAAGCTTCCTACCATGGACTGGTTCTCTTGAGCCTTGTCTCTATTATCTCTGGATTCTATTGCCATACTATCATTTTTAAGATACCCAAAAATGAGTGCAATCATTTTATGACTATCATTCTCCTTGACTCATCTTACATAGCATAAGACTCTCCATATCTATCCATGTAGAAGCAAATTTCATATCCTCATTTTTTCTAACATCTACATAGTATTCCATTGTGTAGATATACCAGTTTCTTTATCTACCCCTCTGTTCTCAGGCACTTGAGTTGTTTTCAGATTCCAGTTTGTCAAATTTCTTCTACAGATACCCTGATGTTCCTTGTTTTTAGAACTTAAGTATTCTAATGATAAAAATAAAACGACAAATGCCAATACTTTGAAGTTTCTCTCTATAAGCTTGTAACTATGTCTCTGACTGAGATGAGGCTGAGTTGGAGCACATTCTCTGGCCTTGGTGAGTTTGACAAGATGGACTGTGGCTGGGAGGTCAATTCTTTAGGACTAGACATTGCTCTGTCTTCGTGATGTATCTGCCATGTACCCAAGCTACCCTTATGGAGGGACAGATCTGAAGGGAGGACAGGGAAACATGCTGGCCATGGCAATAGTAACCGCTGAGAGAGACACTCAGCACCTTCAAGAG
>PVKC010049778.1:0-10695 GCA_004027635.1 Crocidura indochinensis
CTTTCTCTGGTCTCTTACATGATTTTGAACTGGGGTGAATATTTTTGATGATGTATTCTTTCTCCAGATATCTCTGCTCTCTCGGAGTCTTCATGCAACCCCTGCCATGAGTGAGAACCCCCCCTCCCACCCAAATTCTAAAGCTATTCCTCAGTTTGATTGGGGGAGAAGTAGTGAGGGAACTGCACCTTCCTCAGCATTCCACGAATTCAGACTCTGCCTCTGTGGTTCCCTTATCCCAGCCAGGTCCTGACCCTTGAGATTTAGTTCCTCTCAGTCAAATGGGATTGTCGAGATCTGTGCTCACATTACAAGCATGGGCAGTGAGTTTTCAGAGTTGGTGTCTTCAACCAACCAGGCACACACACTGGTTCTGAGGACACACCTCCTACATTAGCTCCCCCATCCCTTCATCCGTCTAGTTATGTGGCAATAGGGATCTGTTGTTTTCTGAATAAAAATTAAATCAGGGGCCAGAGTGGTGGTACAGAGCGATAAGGTATCTGCTTGCTTAGCACAGGCCACAGTTCGATTCTCTGGTGTCCCATATGATACTCCAAGCCAGGAGCAATTTCTGAGCTCATAGTCAGGAGTAACCCCTGAGCATCACCAGGTGTGGTCCAGAAACCAAAAAAAAAAAAAAAAAAAAAATCAGATTGATTCTACTGAAAGAATGGAGAGGGGCTAGAAATCTCCCTTTAAAAAGTCACAGCAGAGGCAAAAGTAAGAAACAGTGGGGATGGTTATTGGGGGAAGAGGTAGAAGTAAAGAGAGCTCAGAATGTTGGAGTAAGTGCTTGGTCTAGGTTTGATCCATAGCACTACAGGGTCCCCAAAGCACTTCTGGATGTGACCCCACACCAAAAAAAAAAGTAGCCAAAAAACCTAGGCATTAAAGCTAATCTGCCAGTCTGGTTGCTTCATGAATCTACTGTTTTCTGGATGCAGAATTTTGGGAAAATTACTGGCCTGCTCTGGATGTATTGATAAAATGGTTTAAGAACTGAAAAGGGTCAGATAGGCCACAGGCTTCTTTCTCTTCTCCTTCAAAGCACCATTTCCATAGCTAAGTATGAGATGCCTTCTCTTCATGTAGCTCAGTAAGACAGCGTGGACTGGAGGTGGCAAAAGGCCTGCCAGAGCAGTGTCTCTTCTGTAGGTAATGTACTGACAACTAGAAGACAGGGAGTTCCATCACACTTAAAAGGCTTCTGTGTTAGCCAGTGGTCACTAACAGAGCCACCGGCAATGATACCCGGTCATTCCCTTCAAGGAGGCCAATCTGATTATAGGAACAGTATCCACCTGGTAGGTGAGCTTTGGAGAACACATGCTTCATTGCCTTATCTCCTTCTAGCAGTGGTCCTCAAACTACGGCCCGCAAGCCACATGTTGTATTTGTTCCCGTTTTGTTTCTTCACATCAAAATAAAATGTATGCAGTGTGCATAGGAATTTGTTCGTAATTTTTGTTTTTACTATATCTGGCCCTCCAATGGTCTGAGGGACAGTGAACTGGGTCCCTGTTTAAAAAGTTTGAGGATCCCTGCCATCTAGGTTTGTCTCTGAACTTCTTCTTCTTTTTTTTGCCTTTTTTTTGTTTGTTTTTGGGCCACACCCGGCTGTGCTCAGGGGTTACTCCTGGCTATCTGCTCAGAAATAGCTCTTGGCAGGCACGGGGGACCATATGGGACGGTGGGATTTGAACCAACCACCTTAGGTCCTTCATGGGCTGCTTGCAGGGCAAACACCGCTGTGCTATCTCTCCAACCCCTGTTTTTTGTTTTTGTTTTTGAGTCACACCAGGCAGCGCTCAGGGGCTACTCCTGGCTCTATGCTCAGAAATCACCCCCAGCAGGCTCGGGGGACCATATAGGATGCCGGGATTCGAACCAATGACATTCTGCATGCAAGATAAATGTCTTATCTCCATGTTATCTTCCCGCCCCTATTTTATTTATTTTTAAAATAAATTTCTAATTTATTATTAGGAGATGTTTGACTGGATTTCAATTTTGGATATCCAGGGGTGAAGTAACAATTTTGGGATGAAAAGAGGATTCAAGAGTAAAACTATTCTGAAGCTCCAGGACAAGGGCTGGAAAAAGTCCATACAGGGCAGGAAGCTTGCCTTGCATTCGACTCATCTGGATTTGGTGTACATATGTTCCTCTAAATCCAACAAGGGGTGACCTCTGAGCACAGAGCCAGGGTAAACCCTGAGAATCAAAAGATGTGACTCCAAAACAACAAACAAAAGAGAAACCCTGGGTTATATGTTTGGGATATGGGAAGGAATGTCAAATGCTTAGTCCTACATTCCAGATCTAGGTCATGGCCACACATTCACCAACCATTCTGGGGAGTGGGTCTCATTTAGACCTTGTCCCAGAGACAAGCTCCAGACACATGCCCTCACTGCCCAAGATCACAGAGCTAAAAAGTATGCGTAACCAGATCCAAAGCTGGATGGGATTGAGATTTTGTGCTGTACAGGCAGGTCACTCTGTCTTTGTGGGGGAGTATTATGCAGTGTGCTCACTGAATGCAGGTCCAGAAAGCCAATGTTGGCAGATTTTAGAATATGAAGTGATCATAGTTGGGGGGCAAGGGAGTGGGGCTGGTAGGTGGGCAGGGGACAGAAGAGGGCAGTAAATGAGCAATTGAGGTCAGGAACCTTATTCCAGAGCAGGATTGGGATTTCCACCATGCTCTGCACTCTCCTCAAGAATCCCCAAGCTACCATATTCAGTATGGTTTCTGGGATGGGGATCCCCAGCAGCAGGGACACTGTAGGCGAATCCACAGTCTCTAAGCTATGGGTTCTTTATACCTTGGGGGAGCTTACTGTTTCTTCCTGGGATAGAAGGTGAGGTTAAGTGGAAGGGTCAGTTGTGCTTCCTGTATACGGGGCCATCAAATCTGCTCTGAGTCCCTTCAAGAACTGATATTGATCAGAAAGAAATGTCATAAGCAAAAGAGCTAAAAGACCATTTTTGTTAAGCAATAAACACTCATCAAACAGCATAGAGATGGTATTAAAATGTCTCTGATTACTTATTTGTCAGCATTCATCTGATAACCAAAGCAGCATGAAGCAAGAGTTGCACTTAAAAAGGACACGAAAATAGCTATTCAGAGCTGACAGAGAAGGCTCCTATCCTTCAGAAGATCGCTGGTCTCATAGCCAGAGACCAAGGGGAGCACATATGAGTTCTGAAGAGTCCCCTCATGTCTTCCAACAGCCTTCTCAAAGCATATGGAGCAAATCAGGGGGTCCTTCTTCGAGGTATTGTGGGAGGGGCTATGGCCTGCCCCTGCCTAGGTCCCGAGTCTCAGGATTGCATATTGCTGCCGTGTCAGGGCCACTCAGCCAGACACATGTAGGAGGAAGCCTGGAGTACTAGGCTGGGATGAGCACAATCGGAATAAGATTCTGCCTGGGGACAGGTCCTGAGCTCTCTGTCTTAGCCTTCTCGGGGTAAGTTCATCTGCAGACCCCTGACAGCTGGAGTCCTACCAGCAGGGTCCTCTCTCTCCTCTCTCTTTTTCTCTCTCTCCCTCTCCCCTCCCAAGATGGAGGGACTTGTTTCCTGTCCTCTGCCTCTAGGACCAGATTCAACAGAAATAATCTCTCTCCCCCCTGTTGGCTGTTGGTGTATTGCTAACTCGATGGCTTTCCTGGCACCGGTGGAGGCTGAGGTGTAGAGTGCACTGCTTGCTGTCCACCAGACAGAGCCCATCAGGAAACTGCCTCCCAACTCAGGATCTTTGGAGCTTCCCGTGGGAAGGGTGAGCAGTGCCCAAGTGTCTCGTGCTCTACACAGTGCTGGAAAACAAAATGAAAGAGCGGACCCAGGAGAAGACTGTGGGCAGGAAGCTCCAGGCGCCATCTGCACCACTTCCCGACTGACTGCTGCCCAGCTCCTCTGCCTCCTGGATGGCATTCCTGGAGCACTGTCGCCCTGGGCTCTTCCACGAATCACTCCAGGCTGGAGGCAGCTCAGAAGTGGCTGCTCTTGGACAGGTAGGCGATGAGAGCCACGGCTACGCCCACATAGATGCCAGTCCCGATGGTGATGGAGAGCACCGCCAGGAACAGGGCCCGCCGAGAGCTGGTGCTGGCCTGGTGGAAATCCCCCTTGGCCACGGCTTTGTTTGTCTGGCAGGGGTGGGAAGAAGAGGTGGAAAGACAAAGGAAGCCAAGGTGAGCGTGTGCATCAAGCAACAGGTGCCCCAGTTCCTTCCTGGTCCTGGAGATGTTGTGTTTGGGATGAGTCACCCAGACCCAAGGGCAGCTGTAAGGGCCAAGTTGCCTTAGATTGAGCCTTTTCGGGGCCCTTTTTCTCCCCCCTCAGCAAGACAAAGCTTAAAAACAAAGGCAAAATGCCTAACTGAATACTATGCTGAGGAATATGGGGTGTGAGATCCCATGCAAATTACAGGATGCATGTTTCACTGATCCCATGTTATCCTGTCTCATACATTTAGAACTTGCTTGTTCCTAAAACATGTTCACACTTGCCTTACTTAATTTACAATAGGTTATGATTGTGGGAAAGAGAAGATAGTTCTCATTTCCTGGAGAGAAACTGGCACAAAATCATTTGGCTACTTAATGTTTTTCCCTTTTGCAGGTGGATATGAAATAATGTGTTTAAGTCTCTCTCCCATGCTCTCTGGAGCTGGTCAGATTTACTCTTCAGTAAGCTAAGTTGGTGTGTAACCAAAATCTCTATTATTTTTGTTTGTTTGGGCCACTCTGCGGCACTGTATGGTACTCAGGGCTTACTTCTCGCTGTGTTCAGAGTACTCCTGGTGGGCTCAGAGGATCATATGTCATACCAAGAATTAAATTCAGGTCAACTTTGAAGAAGGCCAAGTGCCCTGCCCTGTGCTATTTCTCCGGTCTTTGAATCTCTATTCTTGGTAAGTAACTTGATTGTTTAAGAATACATTGGCTCTGGGCCAGAGAGATAGCATGGAGGTAAGGCGCTTGCCTTTCATGCAAAAGGTCATCGGTTCAAATCCCAGCTCCCATATGGTCCCCCGTGCCTGCTAGGAGCAATTTCTGAGCAAGGATCCAGGAGTAACAACTGAGCACTGCTGGGTGTGACCGAAAAACCACACACACACACAAAAAAAAATAAAGAATACATTGGCTCAATGAGTTTCATATTGCTTGGACCTCAGGATAACTAGAAACATGTAGGATTCAGATATTATACCTGACATTGTTTTTCTGTGGTCAACTTCATTGCCCACCTCCAGTACTTCTTCAGTTTCCTCCTCACTCTACTTCTGTCTCTCTGTATTTCTGACTCTCCCTCTCCAAGAGAGATTAGAGTCAAGATACTGTGTTTGCTCATTTTCCCTCCAGACAAATAATGCCCAGGGGAGATCTTAGGGATTCTCTGTTACGTGTGTGTGCATGGATAAACTGAGGTTTTTGTTCTCCTGAGAAAATATGGGGCTTATAGGGATGATACAGCCCTCCTCCTTTTCACCCTAGAATGAGATATGACCAGAGTTCTGAGGATAGGTATCTCCAGAAGAGCACTGAAGTGGAGGGGAGTCATTGGCAACTCTGAAGCAACATGGGAAGCCCTTTCCCTGGAATGATGGAAGGAGAAAAAGAGACCCTTGTCTAGGGCTTTAGCTAGCTGAGTAGACGACTTCTTGATGCTACATCCTTTTCCTTGACTCAGAAGTAGGGGGACTCTGTGATTCAACTCTAGCCATCAAGAAGTGGCTGGAGGGGCCGGGTGGTGGCGCTGAAGGTAAGGTCCTGCCTTGCCTGTGCTAGCCAAGGACGGACCAGGGTTCGATCCCCCGGTTTCCCATATGGTCCCCCTAGCCAGGAGCGACTTCTGAGCGCATAGCCAGGAGTAACCCCTGAGCGTCACTGGGTGTGGCCCAAAAACCAAAAAAAAAAAAAAAGTGGCTGGAATAAGAGTTACTTGATCGTGGTGCTGAAAGGTCTGTAATAAGAATAAAGAGTTTTCTATCTTTCCTTACTCACTTCCAAGCTCATTTTATGTCACTCATTTTTCTTTCCTTTTTTTCTTTTTGGTTTTTGGGCCACACCCGGCAGTGCTCAGGGGATATTACTGGCTGTCTGCTCAAAAATAGCTCCTGGCAGGTACGGGGGACCATATGGGACACGGGGATTCGAACCAACCACATTTGGTCCTGGATCGGCTGCTTGCAAGGCAAACGCCACTGTGCTATCTCTCCGGGCCCTATGTCACTCATTTTTCACCAGTTCCCATTTTCGTGTATTGGCCAAGGAATTTCTATATTTCGTAGGTGAGGATGGAAACTAGTATCTGGGTCACTTAAACTGAACTATAGCAACATTTTCAGAATGGAAAATAAAGAGTCATAGAAAGTTAACTTGGAAAGTGAAGTGTAATGCTCAAAGCGGGGTTGAGAAAGGACTTGGCCTTTTACAGCCTCTTCTTTTGTTTTTAACATCTGAATCTTGAAGGTCAGCTTTTGTGTCTTGTTCTGTAATTTTTATATATCAAAACAGATTGGCTTGGTAGTAAGCAGGGAGCTCACTGAGGTCAAATTTTTAATGAAGCAGAGCTCAGGGAATACACAATAGGAACCTCCTAGGACATCAGGAATTAATTCAGGCATAATGAGCCAAGTTTCATTTTTTATTTAGCAGCTCCCAAACACTCTGATCTTTTATCATATGGCTAATATAATTGCACTTCCTGAGGTCTCAGATATTTGAACAGGACTTTGCTGTTCTCTCTGTCACTGTCACATGTCCATTACAATCCATAATGAACTCTTCTGCAAGAGAGGAGGTAGAGAGAGAGAAGAAAGTGAATAGCCATCAGGCATTCCTTGATCAGCAAATCAGGACCCAGTCAGGAGTTTCTGCCTCTTGGGACTGAACAAAATCAGAATCCATCATTGAATAATGCTGCATAAACTTGTCTTCTTTGATTCACTAACAGCTGCACGAGTAGAGTACATTCATTCCTTGAGTGCCTGGCCTTAGAGTCTGGGTTTCTGCACATAGTAGAAAATCACCAAGCAATCCATGCATCAATTGCCTGATCCTGGCTGCTTTGTGAGTCAACAGTTCACTTATGGATAAGAAGGTTGATTTTCAACAATGCTGCCCAGAACCTATACCTTCCAGAAGCTCTGTGAAGCTATGATGCCATTGTCACTCGGCATAGGGCACACATGCTTTATTTCAAAGAAATCTTTATACCCTGACAGATTTAATACCAATTATCCAGGCTCTTCAAATTATTTGGCTGTGTAGGTAGGCAGGGTTCATTTCTGATTCAGAGTCATGTGTTTGTGAAGTTATGGTGCTGAAAATAGAACTTTTAGTGGCATGGCCTTTCAAGAAGATGCTAGTTGTTCTCATTCCATTTCCCAGTTCTATTGGCCTTACATGGAGAAAGGAAGAAGGAGGGAGCTAAAGGGATGGAATAAATTTCTATCTCTGGAGGACATTGAATTTGGGGGTAGAAACCTGAAAAGCAAATTCCATAATTTATATTATGCTTTTGTTATGCTTCAAGTTATGTATGTAGCATGAGCATTTAAGATGTCCTATGCCAGGTTGTCCTGTGTATGTGCTCAACATCACTGGCCACAAAGACTTTGAAAGGCTCAACCTAATATGCCTCTGAATGGACCAGTAGCTTTGGAAACTTCTGATGCATAAGTATACATATCCATAGCAGTTAAAAACTTCTGATGCATAAGTATACATATCCATAGCAGTTAAATTGGAAGCCTGGAACTTGTGTTTTGTAGCTCTGCTCCAACTTAGACAAGATGAATTGTTTTGTCCCCATCCACACCTGATGCTCTGTCCACTGGACCCCTCAAACCTCTAGCAATCATAGGAGCACTGTGTAAGTTGGGGCTTTTGCCCACCTCATGTACTCTCCTTCTTGGTAGGAATGCATGTGGCCTCACTTGAATGCAGAATACCCCTCAAAGAGCCCCTGACATTAGAATGGGAGCCTAACTCTATCCCTGCCTGTCCTGTTGATATTCATGTATGAGAGTCAGAATCACAGAAGCAGAGCAGCAGTCTACTTGGGTCAGAAAAAAAAAACAAAGTTGGCACCCGTCTTAGGAATTTGTGGTCAGCACCCACAAAACTTTAAGAACAATAAACATGTAAAATGTAATAGATAACAGTAACATGAATAATCTCTAAGTTATAGGAATATAGGTTAAACAAAGGAACCTAGCCATACTAGCAGACAAAAGATAGAAATCAAAGCAAGTCCTCAAATTAACCCAAATCCTTCATCCTAGTCCATCAAGAAGAACCTCAAATCAACCCTAAATTGATAATACAAATTAAAGCATAGCTCAAAGAGAAATTCAAACAGATCAAGGAACAGCTTCAGAATATGAAAGTATCCATACAAATAAAACCAATGAATCCAAAGAATACAATAAGATACAGCTACAGAATTTGGAAGGCCAAGAACTGTTATCATGGAACTCAAGAACAAATAAGAGGCTTCAACAATAATGAAGAGGCAAAAGTTAAAAGACAAAATAAAGAGAATGTAAAATGTAATAGATAACAGTAACATGAATAACCTCTAAGTTATATTAGGACAGGAGAATGAGAAAGGGGGAAGGATTGGTGGAAGAGATAATAGCTTGGTCAATAGTCAATGGAGGGCTGGAGTGATGGTACAAGCCGTACAGCGTCTGCCTTTTCAGTGCTAGCCTAGGATGGACCGCGGTTACATCCCCCAGTGTCCCATATGGTCCTCCAAGCCAGGAGTGATTTCTGAGCGCATAGCCAGCAGAAATTCCTGAATGTCACTGGTGTGGCCCAAGAAAACAACCAAACAAACAAAAGTCCATGAAGCAAGATTCTCTGCAGAATCCAGAGGCCCAAAGAGAAACAAACAAGAGACAGGCAGCACAAAACCAAGATACCATCATCAAAATCATGAGAAGATAAAGAAAGAAAATATGAGAGAAATGTGATAAAATGAGTAAAAGAGAAGATAAACAACAGCTTAGGAATTTATAGACTTAAAATGAAAGTTAAAGAAAAAAACTGCAGGGGGAACTTTAAAACAGGAAAACCCCACAAACAATAAATTTCTACAAAATGATGGCACAAAATTTCATGATAATAATCTTTCTCAATGTCAATGAACTTAATGCACCAATTAAGAGACACAGAGTAGAAAAATATATTAGAAAATTAAATTCATGAAGCTAGAGCAATAGCACAGCGACTAGGGCATTTGCCTTGCATGTGGCTAATCTGGGTTCGATCCCATATGGTCCTCCAAGTCTAAGAGTGATTTCTGAGCATAGAGCCAGGAGTGCTGCTGCATGTGGCCCCCAAAAATAGTAAAAAAAAATTAAATCCAATATTATGCTGCCTGTAATAAAACTTTTGAATAGTAAGAGCAAACACAAAGTCAAAGGTTGTAAGACAATCTTTCTGCAAAAATATCGGAATGACCATGCTAATACCAGGCAGTATAAATTTCAGGCTTAAAAAGGTTATAAGAAGGGAGATAGCATGGAGGTAAGGCGTTTGCCTTTCATGCAAAAAGTCATTGGTTCGAATCCCAGTGCCCCATATGGTCCCCCGTGTCTGCCAGGAGCAATTTCTGAACATGGAGCCAGGAGTAACCCCTGAGCACTGCCGGGTGTGACCCAAAAACCAAAAAAAAAAAAAAGGTTATAAGAAACAGAGAGGGTCATTTCTTCATAATCAAAGTACATGTACATGAGGAAGAAGTCACATTCCTAAACATATATGGACCCATGAAGGGCTGGCAAAGTATTTTAGTTTTATTTTGGGGGGTCACACTGGCAGCTCTCAGGGGTTACTCCTGGCTCCATGCTAAGACATTGCTCCTGGCAGGCTCAGGGACCATATGGGATGCCAGGATTCGAATCAATGACCTTCTGCATGCAAGGCAAATGCCTTACCTCCATGCTGTCTCTCCAGTCCCCTGGAAAAGTATTTTAAACATCTGCTAATAAACTTGAATAAAGACATAAGTAGCAATGCAATAGTAGTGGGAAACTTCAACACTACTCTATCATGTTTTGATAGATCAATATGGCTAAAACTCAATAAGGAAATACTAGCTTTGAAGAAATAAATGGGAGGACGAGAATTAGTATTTATACATATATATATATATATATATATATATACTATTAGGCTAGTATAAACACACATTTATATGCATGTGTATGTATGTATGTGCCAAATACACACTCTTTTTCAAGGCGCATGGGACATTCTCCAAGATAGGCCATATGCTAGGCCCAAAAACATAACTCTGTAAAGCCAAGAGGGTAGGAATTATATCAACTACCTTCTGGACCATGATGCACTGAGAAAAGAAGTGATTACATACAGAAACAGAAGAGAAATAGCTGTAGGTAGATAGGAAATAAAAGAGGAAATAAAAAATTTCTTTTAAAGCAAACAAGAATGAGGACAAGTTATCATAATTTGTGAGACATAGCAAAACCAATATTAAGAGTAAAATTTGGGGGCCGGGCGGTGGCGCTGGAGGTAAGGTGCCTGCCTTACTGCGCTAGTCTTGGACAGACCGCGGTTTGATCCCCCGTGCCCCATATGATCCCCCAGGCCAGGGGCGACTTCTGAGCGCATAGCCAGGAGTAACCCCTGAGCATCACTGGGTGTG
>PVKC010049779.1:0-10680 GCA_004027635.1 Crocidura indochinensis
GAGGAAAGGGTGGGAGAGGGGGAGGATGAGAGAGAGAAGAGAGAAAAGGGGAGGGGGAGAGGGGAGGGAAAAGAGGAGAGGAGAGGGGAGAGGATGAGAGAGAGGAAAGGAGGGAGGAGAGGAGAGGGGAGAAAGAAGAGGAGAGAGGAGAGAGGGGAGAGAGAAGAGGGGAGAGGAGTTAAGTTGATTCTTAGGAACTTTATTTTCAGAGGTACAGTTATGATGGGATTGTTTATTGTTTTGTTTTTGGGTCACACCTTGCTGTGCTCGGGACTTACTCCTGGTTCTACACTTAGGAATTACTCCTGGTAGTGCTCAGGGGATCCAGGATTGAACCCTGGATCAACTGGTTGCAATGCAAATGCCCTATCCTCTGTACTATCCCTGACCAAAGATTGTATTTAAAATATCTCTCTATTATTATTTTTTTTTGGGTCACACCGGGCAGCATTCAAGTGTTACTCCTGGCTCTTCACTCAGAAGTCACTCCTAGCAGTCTCTGGGGATCATATGGGATGCCAAGATTTGAACCAGGGTCTGTCCTAGTTGGTCACGTTCAAGGCAAAGGTGCTATTGCTCTGGCCCCTCTCTCTATTCTATTTTTTTGTATATAGTGAAACCTATATGCAAATAGACTTTTGCATACTAATTTTGTAGCCTGCCACCTTCCTGTACAAATCTATTGTTTTTAGGAGGTGCTCAGGGGTTACTCCTGGCTCTGTGGTCAGGAATCACTCCTGGTGTTGCTCTGTGGACCATTTGGGATGTTGGGGATTGAACTCGAGTCAGGTAAGTCACATGCATGGTGAATGCCCTGCCTGCTGTACTATATCACTTTGGCCCCTTTAGGAGATTTTTTTTAATGAGTATTTAGGACTTTCTAAATATAGCATAATATTGTCTGCAAATAGTGATAGCTTGATGACTTTTTTTGTTTGTTAGGTTTTGGGCTACACCCAGCAGTGCTCAGGGCTTACTCCTGGCTCTGTGCTCAGCTTTATGACTTCTTTTCCTATCTAGATGCCCTCAATATAGTTTTCTTGCCTAATTGCTATGACAAGTACTTCTAGTACTATGTTGAGCAGAAGTGGCAAGAGTGGGCAGCCTTTTCTCATGCCTTAGGCATGAGACCTTAGGCATGAGCATTTTAAAAACAAAACTAGAAGGGCTGGAGAGAGAGCATGGAGGTAGGGCATTTGCCTTGCATGCAGAGTCCAGGTATCCCATAAGGTCTGCTGAGTTTTCCAGGAGCAATTTCTGAGCATAGAGCCAGGAGTAACCCCTGAGAGCTGCTGGGTATGACCACAAAAAAAAAAAAAAAAATCCTAGAGATGATATATGCAAGAGGAGACTTGTTTTGGCTCAATATGTATTTCACTGCGACTTTAAACTTTTATTTTTCTTGCCTTATACTATTATGCTAGTGGAATAAAACTCTCTGGCCATCTCCTGTAAGTATACACTTGACATCAACAGTGTATTTTTCATATATACACACGATTGAACACAAATGTCACATATTGCAATGCTTAGAACTACTTCCCAGCTCAGTGTTTACCATGTTCCCCAATGTGTGTGTTAGGATAAAATGGGGAGAAGTTACTAGTTATGACCCATTACAGTTATTTCATATTGTGCTCTCAGAATTTGAAGAAGTCAAAGTACAATGCTGGGACTGAACCCTGATACTTTCTTGTTGGAGGGAAGAACCATGTCCTTTATGCTCATGGATTACCCCTTTTGGGAATTGGGGGACCATATGTGATGGCAGGAACTGATCTGTAGCCAGCCACATGCCAGGCTAGGATCTTTATCTCTTACTAGTTCTCTGGCTCCCTCTGACACTTTCTTAATGTACATTTTGTTTCCTGCCAGTCTCTTTCTGAGACTGGCACCCACCTGATCAAAGTAGAGAAGGGAGCCTGTTATCATTCTGCTCTCAACACAGAGGCCTTTTCCTGTAAGAAGGCATCATGTTATCTGTCAAAGAAGCAGAGCGTGCCCATGAACTAACTGTACAAAATCTCTCCCAAGGTGCCCAGGTTATTGGGAGGGTGGCTACATAGGGTCACTGAACTTCTCCAGAGAGTGGCTCTATGGAAAGGGAATGTCTGACTGGCCTTTGTGGTAATCTTATTGATTAGGCAGTCCTAGATCAGTTAGGCCTAATGCAGTGGCTGGAAACAAAAGGTTCTATGAATTATTATTGTGTAGTCATATCTGTTACTTTTAGGACATCTTACGCTCCTCACCTGAAAAACAGTGTAACAACAGAACATGGCTTCAGCAATTCCTTGGGAGAATTAGATGAAATAACAGTATGAAGGTATTTAGTGGACATCATGCACACTTTTTTTGCTATCATTGCTAAAAACCACTCACTGTTTTCCTCAGGAGTCAGAGGGCTATACAGTTTGGGTGCTGACTTACGCTTAAATTTTGATTAGCAACTGAAATAGCCACTTAAAGTAGTAGTCTGCTAGTCTGCAAGTATCTCTCAAAAAAGGCCCAAGTAATTGCCATCAGTTGTCACAGTTTATTCCCTAAATCGCTGGACTGCAATCCTTTCGGTCCAGTTATCCAATCCAGAAGATGTGATCTGGAGTAGACATTGTGGGTAAACCTAGCAATCTTCCCTTGTCCAAGCTGACTAGTCTTTGCCATTTTCTAGCCCACAAATGTGTACCTGTAGCAGTGTAGAGTTCCGTGGGGACTGCTAGGAAAAAAAAATGGTGAAAAGAACCAGAATTACCCTCCTTGGATGAGAGCTGGACAGTCACTGGTCAACCCCTGAAGAGCCACCCCTGCAATCAAGCTAACAGACAACAGAGAAAAGAAACTAGAGAGCTTGATTTTGGGAGGGACATTGTCTCATATTACACTATGCCGCTACTGTTAATTCCTGGCTTGTATTGACCACACTTTGAGACTGGTTTATTTTTATTTATTTATTTTTTTGGTTTTTGGGCCACACCCAGTGACACTCAGGGGTTACTCCTGGCTATGCGCTCAGAAGTCGCTCCTGGCTTGGGGGACCATATGGGAATCAGGGGATCGAACCACAGTCCGTCCTAGGCTAGCGCAGGCAAGGCAGGCACCTTACCTCCAGCGCAACCGCCCAGCCCCGAGACTGGTTTATTTTAATTGCTGTCAAAGGCAGACATCTTCTTAGAGTGGACACATCTGTCCTCTCAACAGTCTGTTGAGCACAAAAGCATTCTTGATCAGAAGATCAAGAAGAGCCGTAAGTACACACCAAGTCAGAAATTGCTCCCGGCAGGCACGGGGGACCATATGGGGCATCGGGATTCGAACTGATGACCTTTTGCATGAAAGGCAAACGTCTTACCTCCATGCTATCTCCCGGGCCCAAGTACACACCAAGTCAAGTAATAGGAGTGCTCCAACAGTGACATTGATGAAAGATCAGGCTTTGGCCAGGTCCTTCTGCTTTGAGTCTTTTAGGGCTTTGGTGTTCAGTAACTGGACTAGAGGACAGGAGGACCCAACATGACCCTGTTTCCCATTGGAGGCCATGTCTCTGGCCCTTGGGATGCTCACCCACCAAGCCCTTTGCTGTACCCTCAGAAGAAAAGACCAGGTTACATCCAGCAGAATTAGCATCAGTCCACCAGCCTGCCCAGAACTGCCTAGTACATTTCTGACATTACTAAGTACTGGATCCCAGGAATGTGGCCACTGCGTCCCCCAACCTCATCATGTACATACCTAGAGTGCTGTGTATGGGAGAACGGGCCTGGATGGAGAGCAGCAGTTTGCGGAAAAGTGAGAGGGCACGGAAGAACTGTGGGGTGCCAGTAAACCCTCTGACTTGTGAGAGGTGACTCCATTTCAGAGAAGGGCAGGCAGAAGCCAACAAATCACTCCACACCAAGGAGAAGGTGGCCCCAGAAGAACTGCACCAATTCACTGGAAACATTAGGTGTGCATTTCCTTCACTGCCCATTGGCTGCGGACAGGGCCTAGGATTCTCCATTCTGTATCACAAATTCCCTTTCATAAAGGTACAGCTTATCTTTTACTCCCTGACTTGGGTGATGGGACAGTGACATTAATGAGGTGGGTGACATGTTTCTGCTTCTAATTTCTGCACACAGATGGCACCTAGCAGCTTCCTCCCTAGAAAGTGGCCTAGACTGAGGGCATCCAGTGGAGGTTCTCTGCTCTGGCCAAGAAATCCAAGCAGATGCCATGGGGATTTCTTGACCCTGGGAGGAGATATACAGTAGTAAAAGAAACAGTATTACCCCCAGGAGCTCTGGGTAGGCTCTTGGGCGGACAATCAGCAAAGCCAGCTAGCAGACACCAGATGAAGTGTGATCCCAAAGGACAATGGGAAGAGTGAACAGGACAGATGAGATCAGGGTCCAGCAAAACCAGCCAGGGCCTTCCCTGGTACAAAGGGGCTAGGAAAGGTCTTGCTGCATCTGACCACTGTGCTCTCTCCAGCTCTACATTTTTATTGATATGACCATTCACTGGGAAATTGAAATGTCTGTTTTCGAAAGAGCAGTAGAAACACAGAATTACACAGGAATAGGCCTTCTGAGCCTTCCAGACAATTCTACCTGGCAGAGAAAAGCCCTGGTCCATGCTGGACTCTTCAAGTTAAAGGTTCATTTCGATAAGCCACATGGTATATAACTGATCCCACTGGAATTAAGTCTTAAAAATAAGACCTATCATATCACATAGTTTGAATCATACTGTGATTTTTTGTTTGTTTGTTTGGTTTTGGTTTTGGGCTTTAACAGGCAGCACTCGGGTTACTTCTGGCTCTATGCTCAGAAACAAGGGACCAAATGGGATGCCAATGCAAATGCCCTACCCACTGTGCTATCTCTCTGGACCCTCGTTATATGCTTACTATAAACTTTTCGTACTTTTTTTAGTGCTAGAACCCAGGTCTATTTCTACTGCTAAGGTATACAGACTCTTGAGTCCCTAATGCAAACACTGGAAAAGAACTGCAAAGGAGAAAACCAAAAAACAACTCCCCTGAAAATATTTAATGTAAATAATTCCTTGAGATGGTGATTTTACAAAAGATTTGTCAGCGATGCCTTTTTGGGGTAGGGGCTGGGGTGGGGATAGACTCAGAAATGACGTGACTAGTGATTTTGTTTTTGATCTTTGGGACCAGACCAGTGGTGCTCAGGGCTTATTTCTGACTTTATTGCTCAGGGATCACTCCTAGTGGGACACAGGGTAACCATAAGGGGTGCTAGGGATCGAGCCTACAGGTAAGGCATGTGCCTTACTGGCTGGTTACTCTCTCTCTCTCTAGACCTTGGTGATTGTTTTTTGTTTTGTTTGTTTTTTGTTTTTTGTTTTGTTTGGTTTTGTTTGGTTTTGGTTTTGGTGTTTTGGGCCACACCTGGTGATGCTCAGGGTTACTCCTGAATATGCACTCAGAAATAGCTCCTGGCTTGGGGGATCAAACTGAGGTCTGTCCTAGGCTAGTGCCAGCAAGGCAGATGCCTTACTGCTCCATGTCACCACTCCTTGTTTTAATGAAAGAAACAAGGAATGTGCCTGCCCATTGGTCTGCCCACTGCTGTCTGCCAAAACGGTCTGGCAAAGTAAGTGGTAGTTCTGAGGACTGAGCCCAGGCATCCAGAGAGTCTTCAAGTCATGGCCAGACTCTGAGGTCGCCTGTGAGTATCTTCCAGCTCATCAGTGCACTGTGCAGAAGCCAGAGCCAACCTGTCTCTTTGGGAAGGTACAGCGACCTCCCAGCTGAGTTTCTTCCAGTGCTCACAGAGTAACACAGTCACCCACTTCAGTCACCAGGCACGCAGCTCACAGAGCCCCTTGGAGACCGGTGCAAGTGTGCCTTCCTCCCCCAGAACAAAGGAGGATTACTTGTCCCACAAGGGAACCATGCACGGGGCTCTGGCACATCTGGGCCAAGTACTACTGGCCACCAAGTCCATGGGACTCCAGCTGTTGTTGGTTTGAGTGACTCACTGGGAAGGCAGGAAAACAATAAAGTGCTTTTGACGAGAGTAGCTGGTGGTTTCTCGTGTCAACTGAGGCACCAAAGTCAACAGCAGGAAAGTTGAGAATATCTGCTTGGAGGAAGAGGTGTTGGCTCATCTCTAGGAAGCATCCAGCCCTTTGAAAAAGGTTCTCTTCATTGCTCTGCACACCGCACTGTGCTAACTCTAATTCGCTGCTCGGGAAGACAAGAATTTTTGCCCATAGGTGGCAGAAGGGGTGGAAAACACGAAGAAAGATAAAGAACAGTCCATAAATATCCATTAGGGTTCCACTTGGGAAGTGGGGAGAAGGGAGATGATAGCAAAACAAGGTCAGGTCCTGTGCCAAAGCCACGTGTGGTCCAGACAAGTAGGGACATGGCTTGGTTTCCAGAAAGGTCCATAATGCAAGTAAGAGTTTATTCTCAGTCCACATGCTTGGTAACTGCTATAAGACACTCGCATTTTCCATGGCCTCAATCCATCTGTAAAACAGAAAGGGGGAGAGGTGGGAAAACATTTGGTGTCAGAACCTCTGCCTGTGATTTGACCAGGGACATAGCTGGACCAGATTGTTCTCCAGCCTGACAGCAGGGCCCATGTCCTTTTCATTCTTGTCCCCTTAACCTTTAGCCAAAGGTCTGGAACACTGCACAAGTTTGTGGGCAGCAACAACTTGGAATCATTTTTGGGGATCTCAGAATGGGGCCATGTGGTGGCCTAAGGGGATTTGCTGAGAGGGGATGGCCCAAAAGAGCCTCAGAATTGGGGCACAGCAGGGAGGGATGTGTGTTTTCTGTACCTCTGAGCTGAACTGGGGTCCTCTGCTTTGAAGCTATAAAATAGGGTTTTCTTGTGGTAAAGGTGGAAGACAGGTCCCACTTCGCTGCTGCCCTCTTCCTTTTCGGGGGCAATGGTGAACCCCAGCAAAGGCATACTCTCCATGGCCACGGTGTCCTGTGAGGGCAAATGGGGAAAGTGATTTAAGCAACATTGGCTGGGCAGCAGCTGGGCCTTTACTGAGTGCCCAGGTTTCCGATCCATGCATTGTGTGGGGCAGACTCTGGCACCAAAGGGTTTCCTGAGCATTGCTGAGATGTGGCCAGAAAATTGAGAGAGAGAGAGAGAGAGAGAGAGAGAGAGAGAGAGGGGTGGAGGCACAGTGCATTTGGTTGGCCTAGGATGGACCGTGGTTCAATTCCCCAGCGCCCCACATGGTCTTCCAAGCCAGGAGCAACTTCTGAGTTCATAACCAGGAGTAACCCCTGAGCATCACCGGTGTGTCCCAAAAACCAAAAACAAACAAACAAACAAAAATGAGAAGGGACCAGAGAGATCATGCAGGAGTTAAGGCAAGGCTTCACCTGTGGCTGACTGGGTCGATCCCTAGCACCAATGAAAACAGCCCTGGAAACTGAATACCCCCTATGGTGGACAAAGTTTTGCCCAGCACCATAGACCATGAGTAGCATCATATGCTCAGGCCCTTACATTGTGCCACTGGCCAAGGATGGCCCTGATTGGCTTCCAGGCTTCCTGATAGGTACTCAGGGGACCAAATACCTTAGGACCCCCTCAAAAAGCAAAATTTTGTGACAGCCTATTAGGATCCAGGCATTTTCTTTTTTTTTTTTTTTTTTTGGTTTTTGGTTTTTGGGTCACACCCAGCAGTGCTCAGGGATTACTCCTGGCTCCATGCTCAGAAATTGCTCCTGGCAGGCACGGGGGACCATATGGGGCACCGGGATTCGAACCGATGACCTTTTGCATGAAAGGCAAACGCCTTACCTCCATGCTATCTCCCGGGCCCCGACATTTTCATCATATTTAATTTTCACAAATTCTAGGTGTCATTCCCATAAAGACAGCACACAGGTTAAAGCACAAGTCTTGCATGTGGCTGACCCTGATTTCATCTCTAACATCACATACTCCAGCAGTGCCAGAAGTTACCTCTCAACACAGAGACAGGAGTAAGCCCTGGCATAGTCGGGTGTGGCCAGAAAGAAAACGCAGTAAGGGGCAGAGCCAGAATTTGAACTCCTGCCACCCTGTAATCCTATACTGACTCAGTTTTTCCCAGTTGAGGCAATCTCTCCAAGGGTATCTCAGATACCTAGGGTCACCTCTGGCACAACTGGGCAGGTACAGGCTTTGCAAAGAATGAATTCGGAATCTTGTGCATGGTAGGTGTATGCTCCATTTGCACTATCTTCCCAGCACCCCAAAAACTATTTCTGGTAATATGTTCTCTATTCTTTCCTCAGCAACCTCATGGCATCCTGACAAGTACTCAGGGGTCAAATGAGAAGGTTGAGAACAATTCTAGGAAACGAACCTGAGAACACACAGAGATGAACCTTGGACTGTCAGTGGATAAGGAAGTTTTTATAAAGATAGATTCACACAGGCACATATTTATAGAAAAATATACGCTCATGAATTACACGGACCAGAAATAGTTCATTAAAATGGGGGCAGTGATGAGTGAGCTTTGTGAAGAACAAGGAGTCAATTTTCAGAAAGATCTGGAGCCATAATACAGAAGGGAGGCCATTTACCTTTCACACACCCAACCTAGGTTTGATACCCGACACCCCATATGTCCCAACAGGAGTGATTCCTGAATGCAGAGCCCAGAGTAAACTTTGAACACCATTAGGTGTGGCCCAAAATACCAAAAAGGAGAGCCAGAGAAATAACACAGCTGTAGGGCATTTGCCTTGCACACGACCAACCCAGGATGGACCTCAGTTCTATTCCCAGTATCCCATATGGTCCCTGAGCCTGCCAGAAGTGATTTCTAAGCACGGAGCCAGAAGAAACCTCTGAGCGCCACCAGGTGTGGCCCAAAAACCAAAAACCAAAGGAAAAAAAAAAGGAAAATAGAGAAAAAGCTAGGCTAGAAAAAGCAAAATGTAAATGAATATCTCTTGCTGACTTGAATTTTCATTAAAAAAAAAAGCTCCACTTAAACAAGTGCCCTTAAGGATTTTGGGGTACAGGGAGATGGCTCCAGTATTGGGAGACCCTCTGCTCTGCATGATCTGTGGCCACTGCTCTGTGTGGGTCTCTACAGAAGAATAACAATTCTGGGGTGGTAGCAATGGTACAGTGGGGAGGACATTTGCTTTCCTTGCAGTCTATCAGATTCGATTCCCAGCATCCCATATGTCTCTGAACCTGCCAAGAGTGATTCCTGAGTGCAGAGCCAGAAATAAATCCTGAATATTAACAGGTATGGCCTCAAAAATAAACAACAAAAAAAAAAGATTAATGACTCTTTGGGGATCTGAAGCAGAGACCCAGGGACTCCACTTGGAGAGCCTCAGCAAGCCAGGCAGGAAATTCAGTGCAAGGGATCAAGGCTGCTCTGGCCTTGGTGCCAGGGATCATCCAGGTTACCTCTGTAATGTTTGGCTAACTCCAGGGCTGCACTCGGTAACGCTCTGGGGGAACCACATGATTTTTGGATCAAATCAGAGTCACCTGCAAGGCTACTTTTTCTTTTTATTATAAATGCATGTTTATTATGATCAAATATTTCATTTTATTCTAATATTATTTTCTTTGGCAGTTACAGAAATGTAAAAAAGGTTGCTTAAAAATTCAAACCAGGTGCCTTGCCTGCGCTAGCCTAGGACGGACCGCCGTTCGATCCCCCGGTTTCCCATATGGTTCCCCAAGCCAGGAGCGACTTCTGAGCGCATAGCCAGGAGTAACCCCTGAGCGTCACCGGGTGTGGCCCAAAAACAAAAAACAAAAAAATTCAAACCAGGAAGGTGCTATGTTAAATGAGGTATGTAAGACAAAGAATAGTAAACAAGATGGTTATCACTTATATGTGAAGGTTAAAAATGCAATGGTTCAAAGAGGGAATGCTTAGCTCACCCTTGGCCCTAGAGTATAGGGCAAAGAAATAAAATCGAGTGGAGAGGGCCAGAGTGTTAGTTATCGGCAGGACATCTGCCTTGCATGTGGCTGACCTGGAGCCAACCCAGATTCAATCCCTGGCATCCCATATGGTACCCCCTCCCCCCCCCCAGCCAGCCAGGAGTGGTTTCTATTTTGTTTTGTTTTGGGGCCACACCCAGCAGTGCTCGGGGGTTATTTCTGGCTCTGGGATCAGAAATCACTCCTGGCAGGCTCATAAGCGATGATGGAAATCAAACCCAGGTCCGTCCTGATCAGCCTTATGTAAGGCAAATGCCCTACTGCTGTGCTATTGCTCGGCCCTAACACTATCCTTAATGGTGAAATTATGATGCTTTTTCCCTAAGATTAGGAAGCTGGCAAAATTGTACTCTCCAAGGAAATCCTACACTGTGGGGCCTGAGACTTAACTCAGAAAGCTGGAGCAAAGGGTCTTTTTTTGACTTGTTTGGTTTTAGTTTGGGGGCCACCAGGCAATGCTCAGGTTATTCTATCTCTGCACTCAGGAATGACTCCTGGCAGTGCTGGGGGAACCCTGTGGGATGCTGGGACTGAACTGGGGTTGGCTGTATGCAAGGCAAGTGTCCTGCTTGCTGTACTATCACTTCAGCCTCCCCACAGAGCTCCAGAATTGATCTCTGGCACTGCACAGTCCCCCAACAATATACCAGGAATAACACCAGCACTGCCAGGTATTACTAAAACAAGAAAATAAGCTCAACATTGCATTGGATGTCTTAGCTTT
>PVKC010049780.1:0-10698 GCA_004027635.1 Crocidura indochinensis
CTAATATTAAGATATGTAGATATATTCTTAAATATATGATTATATGCCCACAAAACAATTTCAAGAATCCAGTGAAATCTATATTTAGTGATAAAACTCTATAGAAAATTGCCACACAGAAATCAATAGCGTTTCTGTATGCCACTAAACACCAATAAGAAAAATAAAATATTTTCTTAGCAACAGAAATTATAAAAGGATGTAGATGTTTCTTAATAGAATAAAGGAAACTCTGAAGCTATACAGCAAAATATCCAACCTCCTCAATAATCTCTTTTTTTTTTTTTTCCAGATTTTTTGTTTGTGTCATTGGTTTGGGATCCACCCCACCTCTGGCAGTGCTTAGAGATTACTCCTGGCTTTGTCTCAGGGATCAATTTTCTTAGGGCTCTGAGATCAGAGATCACTCCTATTAGGGCTTTGTTGTGCTGGGGATGATGGAACTGGGTCAGCCAATCTTAAGACAACGGTATATGTTTTTGGCATTTCTTCTAATTTTTTTCATCTTCTTTTCCCACTTTATCTTCTTTCCAGTAATTAATAGCATAAAATCTACTATATTCATTACATTTTATATTTATTTGTTTCCTTTAAATAAAACACAAACTCCACAAAAGCTAAAATATTTGGGAGAGAGCCCACATTCAGCTGTTCTCAGGTTTCACTCAGGGTTCTACACTCAGGAAGTCATATAAAGTGCCATGAGCATGGCATTACTCATTGTATTATCTCTTTTGCCTCAAAAGCTGGTTTTTGTTTGTTTGTTTTGACATTCACTATTGTAATCGTAATACCTTATTGACTATTATCTATTGAAAATTTTATTAATTTTTATTGATAAAGTTAAAACTGGAAAGTATGTTAAAGAAAACCTAAATGTGGTGGCTCAGCAATAGGGCATTTGTCTTGCATGCGACTGACCTAAGATCAATCCCCTGGCGTCCCATATGGTCCTCCAAACTAGGAGTGATTTCTGAGTGCAGAGCCAGGAGTAATCTCTGAGCATCAAAGGGTATGGCCCACAAAAACAAAACGAAACAAAGCAAAACAAAAAAAAAACCTTTCAAGATTTGGATGGGAAAATTTAATATAAAGATGTCATTTGTTTATTTATTTAGATTTTGGGACAAGATCTGGTGGCAGTGTTCAGGACTTACTTCTAGCTCTGCACTCAGGAATAACTCCTAGTGTGCTTGGGTGAACCTACATGGAGCCCCACTAAACAAAAAAATAGCTTGATATGTATTTTTCTGCATAAATACATGGGAAAAATATGGGGATCACCTGTTTTCTTCTAATCTCTGATAGGCAACCAGTGTGTGGATTAGTGCAGCAAGAGAAAGAAAGAACAAAAAAGAAAAAAGAAAGAAGAGATATAAATAAATGAACAAGTGCAGGTGGAGAGCAAGCAACAGTTAAACTATTTTAGAACAAAGACAGCTTATATTTTCTTCTAAGTAAGATAGTGATATGCCCTGGCTTATTTGCCAAAACAAAGGTATCCAATAAAGGTCAAACAATCCAAATTATTAATTAAACAGGGTAAAGAAAAATATTTAGAGGATATATAGATTGATTTAGAGGATATATAGTTTGATAATACTTCAATGACAAACCAGTTTGGAGAAGGGCTGAATTTAACTCTAGTAATTGGGTAAAGCCATAAATACCATAAATAAGGGATTGGACAGATACTATAGAGGTTAAGGTACAGGGTATCATATGCACCCAAGTATCACTGGATGACTATATGTAGGCTACTGAGCAATGATGGGGTAATCTGCATGCTTGGACTCTTGCATTAAGCTCAGTTGACCATGAATCATCAGTGGGAAGTTACTAGGGCCTCTTGAGAACTGTTACAAAGCACCTCAAAGCAAGTAAAAGTCATGAATGTAGTAAGATATCATGGTAGCATTTACTTTTGGGAAAAGGAGTTGGGATTAGGATAAAATATATGGAAGAGTCACTAGTCTATCATTATTGGGGATTCCTCTTCAACTAGTTTATTAATCTTTGCAGGTTTATTATAATTTCTGTCTCTGTACTTTATTTTTCAGGATAAACTAAAGTTACTTTTCAAATGAAATATTTGTGGGCATAATAAAATGTAGAAAGAAGAGGATAAAATAGGGGCTAGAGTGTTCATACAATTTACTGATCAAGCTGATCAAATCCATTGCTGTATTGAGTCTAAAGGAATCAAGATTTGTCCTAACTGAATGCAAAATAACGACTCTTACTAATATAGTGAATATGTACAATAGCAAAAGGAAAGTTGCATTAGAAGCATAACAGTTATATTTAACTATATGAAGAATAAATACATAAGGTTAATGAAGGTATTAGCAAAAATTGGGCATATACATTTAAGAAAAAGGTTCGTCTGTCTTGGAAACAAAAAAAAGTAACATTAGCTGAGATATATCATCTGGTTGATTGATTTAGAGGACTGCTAATATATACAGAAATAAATACATAGATAGGTACATGATTATTAGAAGGCAGGAAATGTGATTTGGGGTAACAAGGATTGCATGTAAATCCACTATATCCAAAGCATTGAGATAAAACCAGTGTTGGAAACACTTGTAAATATTAGTTTTATACTTTTTAGTCCTATATTTAAGTCTTAAATACTACTTTAATAGTTGAATATCTGATTTATACTGATCATCAATTAGGAATATTGCAAAAGCTGTGACCAATCCATAATTTTTCACAATGAATATTGTTCATTTTTTGGGGCAAAGAAGCTGATATTGAGCATATTTTTCAAAGCCATATTGCTAGCTAGCAGAGTTCAAATATAGATAAATATTTCAAGTTGAGTACTTCACGGTCTATATTGCATTTTCTGAAATAAAAGATAAATATGAGATATGGGGGACAGATCATGGAAGGACTTTTTAATTGATGTATTATTTTTTTATCATCAATAAAATGTTGAACATAGTTTAAATGTGGACTAATGTGGAAAATAAGGCTACAAAAATAGGTTCACCAGATTCTAAACTAATGGCAAATTCAGTGGCAAAGGGCACTCCTGTTAATAATGTCAGTCTTTGGACTCCAAAGGAAAGAAGCTTGTCAGATCTTTACCTTTCTTCACTAAATTTACCCAGCACTCTTCTAAGAGCACTCATCACCTCCTTGTTCCTCAAGCTGTAGATTAGAGGGTTCAGCATAGGCGTGACCACAGCATAGAAAAGGGCAACCATCTTTTCTTGCTCTGCAGAGGACCCAGCCTCGGGTCTGAGATAGGTGAAGATGGCTGCCCCAAAACACATGGAGACAACAGTGAAGTGGGATGCACAGGTCCCAAAGGCTTTGCGGCGCCCCTGGGCAGAGCGAATCCTCACAATGGCTGCAACAATTCGACCATAAGAAAAGACAACCATGAAACATGGAAGCATGATCACCAGAAAGCCCGAGATGGCCACCATGACCATGTTGAAGGAGATGTCCACGCAGGTCAGCCTCAGCACAGCCAACATCTCACAGGCAAAATGATTGATAACGTGACGACACAAAGGGAGCTGGAAGATGAGAATGGTCTGCATCAGAGAATTCGTAAACCCTGCCACCAAGCAGCTGGCAGCCAGTCCAAGGCAAACCCCTCCATGCATAATAACAGTATAGTGTAGAGGGTAGCACACAGCCACATAGCGGTCGTAAGCCATGGCCCCCAGCAGGAAGAACTCTGTGCTGCCCATTGCCAGAGAGATGAAGAGCTGGAGAACACAGCTGTAGAACGGGATGGACTTCCAGGCTGATAGGAGGTGAACGAGCATCTGTGGAACTGTGCTGTTGGTATAACAGATGTCCACAAAAGATAGGACAGTGAGAAAGAAGTACATAGGGGTACTGAGCCTGCTATCCAGCCTTATAAGAAGGATGATGAGGAAATTTCCCAACACAGTCACAAGATACATAGCCAGGAAAAGGATAAAGAGCAAGACTTGAGTGTTCCAGTCACTGGATAATCCCAGCAAAATGAACTCATTAGTCCATGTCTGGTTATCTCTTCCCATTAGTCTCTAAGGACCAAATGCAAGTTACAATTCAACAGTTGAATACAGTTGAATAGCTGTATTCAAGGGGGGCAGCAGGCCCATTACAAACATATCAAAACACACAACCATCTAATAGAGCCTGGTGTGGCTTGCTAGCTTTAATGTCTTCTTTGAGATTTTGGATTGAATAGATCCCACATATGTGACTTATATTCTGGGAGAAAAGAAGAGTTGACATCCTTTTTCCTTCCATAATCAGATAGGATCAAAACTCTTAGACACTGAAATCACTGAAATTTAAAACCTTAACTTTAAAATGTGATTTGGTACACATTTTATCTTCATTCTTATCTCAGTATCCATAGTGAATGGAATCTAAGAGGTATTAGCAGCTTTTTAAAATGGATCATTTTACTCCTGAATTCTTTACTGAAATGAGATCCTCAAATTTTGTTTTCAAAAATCAGTAAATTTGGGTTATCAGCCAAAGCTTGCAAAACATAGTCTTTTTTTAATTCAGCAGCAAATATAGTCCACAATTACACTGCAGACTCAGAAAACCAAGAAACAAAGGCCTAGAAATCAGGCTTAGTTTCAAAGTCTTCAACCCTCTTGTCTCTTCTATGAGTGTGAGGTTAGAGAATAGAATCCTCAGTGCTGGACTCCTCTTCCTTCAGAATAGCAGTAGAGTATGAATCAGCCCTGGTTGGCTGTCAAGAAACAAAGTCAAAGGAATATTATTTATTTTCCTTAATGAGTGACACAAACTCAAATACTTGCCTTACACTTTAGCCTGTTAACTAAAAGATAATGTGGAATTGGTTGTACATTCTTGCTGATTTTGCTTGTATGTGTTTGATACTTTGAAAGCTTTGATGTGACAGGATATTGGAAAGAATTCTGTGAAATGACTGCTGGTTATCTCTTTCCTTTAACCACATTTACTTTTATCTTCATCTGAAATATCTGTTTTCTCCAACTTAAAACTTAGTATTTCTCATGCATATATATATATATATTTGACTCCATAATGAATTTTTCCAACATTATTCCCAAATGCTATCATTTCTAAGTAATCATGTTGGTACATACGTGTTTTTGAAAAGGTTCAAGGTTATCATTTAGCAATTGCTAATTACTCTATAGAATAATCTTACTCTCATTTTACAATCTCAAAAAATGGTTCATCTAAACAAATTCCACATCCATAACTTTTCTAATTTCTCTGACCTTTACAAAGAGAGAGAAGATGGTTGTTCCAAGGAGATGTCTAGTTACAATGTGTGACCAAATAATTGGTGAAAGTGTTATGAGCATATTTGTGGTGAAGGTGTTTGGAACAGAAGCATAATTAAATAAGCTGGTAAATAGGCAGTCAGGGACACAGAACAACTAGCAAAGGAAATGTGATCAAAATTCATGAATTTATTAGTATATATAATTTAAGCCTGATAAACTTTTCCCACCCAAAGTTATAACTTATGTAAGTTACAACCATAGAAGGCCATAAAAGTATAACATGTTCTTTAATCTTTGGGATTTAGTATAAAACTTCAAAAGATTTCAAGTCACTGTGTAATATTTCTGACAAAGGCAGCACCTTTCTCTAATGAAAAAGACAAATTGAAATATGAAAATGTCACTATGAGAGACCAAAAGTACGAAAGTGAAAGACAGGTGACTTCAAAGTGAACAAGTCAGTGCCTGAGACATTTTAGTGGGATTTGACCACATCAGATACTATTTTATGAACTAGTCTTACTAGGTAAAATAGGGATAATTTCTGATTCTGCTATAATACATGCAATTTAATATAAAGGAATGTGGCCAACAAAAGGCTGAAAGAAGAAATGAAACAGAGGACTGCTGCAGATAGTGGATGATTATCTAATATATCCTCAGGTGCAAATAAAGATAATTTGATAAAAATATTATATGCTCATTTCTTGTAATTTTTAAATTTTTTATTTTTGGGTCACACTCGATAGCGCTTAGGGGTTACTCCTGGTTTTGCACTCAGAAATCGCTCCTGGCAGGCATGGGGAACCATATGGGATGCTGGGATTCGAACCAGAGTCTGTCTTGGGTTGGCAGCATGCAAGGAAAATGCTCTTCCACTGTGCTATTTCTCGGGCCCTAATTTTGAATGAACCGGAGGGTGATATTAGGTAAGTAAATAGAGAATGCATTGATCCTTGACCTTTTGTCATAATTCTTCATTAGGAACCTAGAAAGTACAATTTGGAAAATGAGACACAAGTCTAGAAAATCATGTCAGATAGCATGGAGGTAAAGCATGGTCCAAATTCCAGCATCCCATATGGTCCCTAGTGTCAGCTAGGGGCGATTTCTGAGCACAGAGCCAGGAGTAACCCCTGAGTGCTGCCGGTGTGACCCAAAAACTAAAAAAGAAAAAAAAAAGAAAAGGAAACAAAGAAAGGAAGGAAGGAAGGAAGGAAGGAAAGAAGGAAGGAAGGAAGGAAGGAAGGAAGAAAGGAAGGAAGGAAAGAAGAAGAAAAAGAAAAACATTTTTAGAGTTTTTCTCCCTGGGAATATTTTGTCAATAAAGTAGTTTAGAAATTTCTCATTTAACTTGTATTACCTAGTCTCTACAGTAAAGATGATGGTGTATAAAACAAATAATAGCAAAAGGGTAATTTTTAATCAAGGATCTTAGAATAAAATGTTGGTGCCTGAGAGATAGTACAGTGAATAGGGTACTTGTCTTGCATGCAGCTGACCTGACATCCCATATGGTCCTGAGCTCAACAAGGTGTTTCCTGAGTGCAAAGCCAGGAGTAACTCCTGAGCACCACAAGTTAGAGACCGCACGCAAACAAACCAAAAAGATTGAATGTTTAAAATCTCTTTGAAAAGTTGACATATAAAGTGCAAAGTATAATTTGAAAAAATGTAAGTGGTGTTCTCACTAATCTGTGGGGTTTTTTTGTTTGTTTGTTTTTGGGCCACACCCAGTGACACTCAGGGGTTGCTCCTGGCTATGTGCTCAGAAGTCACTCCTGACTTGGGGGACCATATGGGACACCGGGGGATCAAACCACGGTCCTTCCAAGGCTAGCTCAGGCAAGGCAGGCACCTTACCTCTGGCGCCACCGCCCGGTCCCTAATCTGTGGTTTATAAAATAACTGCATTAAGGAATGGTAGGTAGAAAAGCTTGAGAACATTGACTACAAAAAATAAGAAATTGAACCTTTTTATAAAGCAATCCCACCACTTGATATCTAAAGACACAAATATTTTATTTGAAAAGAGACATGCAAGGTTATTTTTATTGCAGCAATATCCAGAAAATGGAAACAATCCAAGTATCCAATGACAGAAGTAGATAATGAAGGAGTTGTATAATGCACAGTGAAATACTATGCAACAGCAATAAAAGATAAAACCATGCTATTTTCTACATCTTTTATGGAACAAGCGACTTTTAAGTCAGAAGAACAAGGACAAATATTAGCTGTTCTCACTAATCTGTAGCATTAGTAGGATAAAGAGGCTCCCTTTTATTTCTGGAATTGAAATAAAGTATCCAAGGATTCTAAAGAGAGTTGCTTGAAAGATTTTTCCCCAAACTGGAAGTGTTGCTTTACCCACACTTCCTTTTTCTTTTGAATCCTGAAATTCTTGGATTAATAGGAAGTCTAAAGACCCAGTTAGATGTTACATCTGCTCCTCATCTTTAATGAATGAGACCCTCAGCACAAAAAATTATCTAATTCCAATTTACAGGAGTGAGCAGGGCTGAGAGCCCTGTAGTGTGGCACCCAGAACATGGACTGTAGTAGCCAAGCCCCATAATTCCTATAAGGTGTTCAAAGAGTTATTCTAATTGTTTCATTGCTCAGATATCTCCCAAATAACTTTCTCTTCAGTTTGGCTTCCCCAAACATATTTCCTTAAACCCAACTGCAAAAATGGGATATTTATAGCTCAGGAATACAGTTCAATCCAATTGTCCCATAAACCTAGAAATGAACTGTTTGGAGAACTTTATTTCTGCTCAGCAATTGGAGCACATTCTGGAATGTTCTGAGCAATTGTCTTACCTCCTGGACAACAGACCAGCATAGACTCAGGAATAGTAGTTGGGCTAGGGGTAAGATAGTGAAGAAGTCACTTTCTTTTCCTTAGAGATGAAATCTCTACAGGCCAATTATGTTGTATTTGTAAGATATTGTTACTTCTTCTCAGGATGGTGATTCACTCACTTCAAACTCCCTTTTGCATTCTGAAACTTTTAACAAATAAGAACTTTGTTTCTCCTTATCCCGAAACAGAAGAAAGCTCAAAGCCCCAATTCCTCCAGGGATATTCTTTAAGTCTTTGTAATAGTAATACTTTTAGGAATTTAAAACTTGCCTGTATATATCTATGCCTGTGCTCATGATTGTCATTTTAATATAAAATATAAAGTGTTCATGCTTGTTGATTTAATATAAAATATAAAGTCTAAGGTCCTAGTGTTGGGGGTGAGGTCTCCCTCTGCCTGGCAAGGCACCTGTAGCCCCTTCAGTGGATGGATCTGATGAGATAGAATAACGGTGTAGAAATAATCACAAGCAGTCAAAGTTTCATCGGAGTTAGCTCGATTTATTCCAAGGCCCTATCTGCCATGTGCAAACTCTGCGCCATATCTTTGTAGCTCGTCTCTTTCTCTCAAGATCTCTGTCTCCCTTTCAGCGGCTCTCCATGTTTTCTAGCTTCTTCCTCCCATCCCCTCAGCCAGCTCCTTTCATTCTTTATTCCAAACTGCAGACCCCTCCCAGGTGTGGGTAGATCTGACCATCTGGTGAGATTTAATATTTCAATAGAAAGTTTAGGGCATTGAGGGAAGAAAGACTTCACAATTGTTAAGACTATTTGACTCAAGTACTCAGTTACTCATGATCCATTATGAACTCTTTAAGCAATATAGCCTATAACATTTTCAAGTGGTATAAGAATTATGATCAAATATTCTTTTCATAGACAACACAGAAACTTTGGGGGATTCCCCACATTTTGAGTCCTTTAAATGAAAATATCAAATTTTATAACCTTTTTTGTATCTACATGTCTTCCTACAAATACTGCAGAAATGGAATACTAATTTAAACTTCTGCAATTGTATAGGGTCCTTTTATTTGTGCACACTGATATTTTTTGTTTGCGGCTATTTGTGGCAAAACTCACCAAAGTCCCAAATTATCCTATCAATCATAGCAGATAGGAAATTTCTATATATGGATAGTGTGGAAAATCCAGATGAACACTTTTTTTTGCTAATATTTAGTCAGTATTATTCTATTTGGCCATTATATTGGTAACATAATAATATCTCATTGTGACTAAAATTTAGTTCTGTGATGGCTAATGAGGTTCGATACATTTAAAAATGTTTACTCCCTAAATGTTCCATTTTCTGTGTGGTTATATTTGATTTCTTGATGATTATCTATTTATCTTTTAACTGACTATTGGTTTTATATTTCTTTAGTATTTTTGTTTGTGTTTTGGGCCACATCCGGCAGTGCTCAGGGGTTACTCCTGGCTCTCTGCTCAGACATTGTTCCTGGTAGGTACATAGAACCATATGGCAGCATTTTTCAACCACTGTTACACTAGTACATGGTGTACCATGGGAAAAATTCCAATTTCATCCATAACATGTGGCTTTGGCATAATTGGTCTATTTGTGAGCTGAAGTGCATGTTACAGACTATAAAAACTGAAGACAGAGACTGAAGGCTGTTGATGAAGAGCTACATCTTTCTTTGATTCCTGCCAGAATATCAGCTTTGTGTTCAGCCAAACAGGCCTAGTAAGTAAGTAAACAGAAATATGAACAATTATGAAATACTTTATTATTTTATAATAAAATAATTATAAAATAATTTCTTTGTGTTTACTTGATTTTTATTTAAGAGAATTATTTTTATATATAGTCAACATAGACACAGAGTTAAATTTTTTAACATTTTCTAATGGTGGTTAGCCTCCTGATTTTTTTTTAAATAAAAAGTGTGCCTTTGAACTAAAAGGTTGAAAAACACTGACATATGGGAAGCTGGGATTCAAACCATTGTTGGTTTTATATTTCTTTAAGTTGATTTTGATATATCATACTCCAATAGTGGTAAGGATCTCTTCCAGAAAATTTGGGGGCCCAAGAATACCAGGAATGGCATTTAAGCTTCTATATGCAAAGCATGCGCTTTAGCTCTTTGAGCCATTTTTTCCTGATCCTCATTGTTTCAAATGCATTGAGTTTTATGCATCACAAATATTTCACCCTATCTTCTTTTCTAATGTTGTGCAATCAAGTTATTTGTGTGTGTTATTTCTTTTCCCCTAATGTATGTTTGCAGAGTTATGAACTTTCCTCTTAACACGCATGTACTAATGTACTCATGAATATCAGTATCTTAGAGTTTCAGCCTAGTATTTTCTTATATAACTGTATACTTTTACATTCTATAAAATTCTTCTCTTTTATTTTTCCTAATCATTAAAATATATGAAATCATTCTTTTCTTTTGAATCATCTTAAAAACTGGTGGAGAGTGCTCAGTAAACTCAGAATTGAACTGCCATATGACCCAGCAGTCGGACACCTGGGTATCTACCCCCAAGATGGAAGGACATTCATCCCAAAGTATGTATGCACTTCACTATTTATTGCAG
>PVKC010049781.1:0-10709 GCA_004027635.1 Crocidura indochinensis
ACCTTTTATTTTTTAATTTTACTTTCTTGGGGAGATTCAACTAGTTTTTTTTTTCCCCCAGCTAATTCTTTTAGTTGTAATATTTTTTGTTTGTTTTTGTGCCACACCTAGTAATGCTCAGGGGTTGTTATTCCTGGCTATGTGCTCAGAAATCACTCCTGGCTTGGGGGACCATATGGGATGCCTGGGATTAAACCGAGGTCCGTCCTGCATCAGCTGCTTGCAAGGCAGACAGACACCCTACTGCTGCACTATCGCTCCAGCCCCTCAGCTGTAATATTTTTTATTTAGCTTGTCCTGTGTTTTCTTTTTTATTTTAAAACTTGGCATTTCCTGGATGTAGTGTCTCTGATATTAATTAATAATACTTGTTTTGATTTACTTTCTTCTCTCTTTTTTTTTTTTTCGGTTTTTGGGCCACACCCAGTGACGCTCAGGGGTTACTCCTGGCTATACGCTCAGAAGTCGCTCCTGGCAGGCACGGGGGACCATATGGGAACCGGGGGATCGAACCGTGGTCCGTCCAAGGCTAGCGCGGTAAGGCAGGCACCTTACCTGCAGCGCCACCGCCCGGCCCCTTACTTTCTTCTCTTAAGTTGCCTATTGCATCAAGTTCTTTTTGTTTTAACCTTTTGTTTAATGTTAGATATTTTTTTCAAACGTTTGATGATTTATTTTTATCTGTTCTGTTTTGGGGGTCATATTTGTAGTACCCAGGCTAGGTACTTTTAGCATTGTATTTAGGGTTCTCTCCTACTGGTTCTTGGGGGACCATGTAGTATTTGAGATTAAACCCAGTAAAACCCAATAGGACTCGTGCATATGCAGCATGAGCTCATCTCTGAGCTATCTTCCTCAGCCCGGTCTAGTTATATTTAAATATGAATCAGTACAAAACTGATTGGAAACTCTGAAAACTTAGATGGAACATAATGATTTGATTAGTGGACAAGGAATCTGACTTTGTCATGTGGGAAAAACTCTAAGCATCAGTGTTAGAATTCTTTTGGTCTTGTAGATTCTTCCCTTTATTTTTTTGATTTCTGTTTTTGGGCCACATGCTGAGAGCTTACTCCTGGCTGTGTACTCAGAGATCACTCTTAGTGGTGCTGGGAGACCATATGGGATTCTAGGAGTTGTACCTGCATCAGCTACATACCCCTGGACCAAATAAACATGGCTCATTATCTCTCAGCAACAAAGAAAAGGGAAAAAAACACTGCTTAAAAAAATTTTTTTTTTTTTTGGTTTTTGGGCCACACCCGGTGACGCTCAGGGGTTACTCCTGGCTATTTGCTCAGAAGTCGCTCCTGGCAGGAATGGGGGACCATTTGGGGAACCGGAAGATTGAACCACGATCCGTCCTAGGTTAGCTCAGGCAAGGCAGGCACCTTACCTGCAGCACCACCGCCCGGTCCCCTAAAAATGTTTTGAGATGGGCCGGAGCCCATAGCATGGAGGGAAGGCATTTGCCTTTCATTGCAGAAGGACAGTGGTTTGAATCCTGGCATCCCATATGGTCTCCCGTGCCTGCCAGGAGTAACCAAGAGCCAGAGTAACCCCTGAGCGCTGCCGGATGTGACCCTAAAACTAAAAACAAAAAACAAAAAAACCTAATTCTATTTAAAAAATAAAACTAGTTCTAGTGCATTCCATTTTTTGGATCTCTTGCTTTTTTTTTTTTTTTTTTTTTTTTGGTTTTTGGGCCACACCCAGTGACGCTCAGGGGTTACTCCTGGCTATACGCTCAGAAGTCGCTCCTGGCAGGCACAGGGGACCATATGGGAACCGGGGGATCAAACCGTGGTCCGTCCAAGGCTAGCGCGGTAAGGCAGGCACCTTACCTCCAGCGCCACCGCCCGGCCCCCTCTTGCTTTTATATATATATTTTTAATGGTATTCTCTCTTCTGTCTCCCTTTCCCCCATTTCTTCTCTCTCAAAATGAATGTCCTCCTTTTTTTTAACCTTTTCTGATTTTTTTTTCATTAACATTAAAACATCACACAAAGGAAAACTTAAAGGGATTAAAAGTCAGTGTTAGGGGCCTGAACTATAGCATAGCATAGTACATTTGCCTTGCTGCCAACCCGGGATTGACTTGGGTTTGATTCCTAGCATCCTATATGGTCCCCCTAGCACACCAGGAGCAGTTTCTGAGCGCAGAGATAGAAATAACCCCTGAGCACTAACTGGTGTGGCCCAAAAGGAAACAAACAAAAGTCAGTATCAAAAAAGATGATTGTCCCTATATTATAAATTGAGCAGGGTTTCAATAAGAATTCCATTATTTTCTAGAACAGACAAATTGATTCTGAAGTCCATATTAAAAAAGCAGACTGATCGGGGCCGAAGAGATAGCATGGAGGTGGGACGTTTGCCTTTCATGAAAGAAGGTCATTGGTTCAAATTCCAGTGTCCCATATGGTTCCTCCGTGCCTGTCAGGAGCGATTTCTGAGCATGGAGCCAGGAGAGCACTGCTGGGTGTGACCTAAAACCAAAAAAATAAAAAAATAAAAAGGCAGACCAGAAAGGCCTGGAAAACTTTGAAAAAAGGAAAGCAGTGATGGGGTTGGATAGATAGATAACATGGCTTATATCTTGTTAACCTAGATTTGGTAACTTTGAGCCCTTCCAGGAGTGAGTGACTTCTGAACAGACTTAGACATAAGCTCTGAGCAATGATGGATGCTTCCTCCAAATAAAACAAAAGAAAAAGCAAATAAAGCAGTGATGGAGTGCCTTACTTGAATACCTCTGTATTTTAAAGATTCAGTTATTGAAGAATTATATGTTAATTTTCATTTAATTATTAAATGTAGAATAAATCTCGAGTTAGACTCAGGGACTGAAAATGTGACTAACTATAAAAAAATTGATAGTATCTCAAAACATTGGTGGTAAAGAGAAGGTAATGTTGGGATCAGGTTATCTAGAATTGTTTTTTTGATATTCCTTTCATTGTATAAACACAAGTTTCAAATAAGTTCCAAAGATTGAAGTGTAGAAAATGCAGATGAAAATAGAAGAAACCATTGAAGAACTCTTTCTTAAATTTGGGGTGGGAAGGGTCTTTATTATAAAACCACTGTAAAATGATAGATTATGAACAACTACTTGCAGATCAATAAATGAATAAGGGTTAAACTTTGTTTTGCGGGGACTATACCCAGTGAAGAGTGTCAGTGTTCTGGGTCACTTCTGGTGATGTGGGAGATCAAACCTGGGTTAGCCACATACAAGATTAGTGCCTTAATCTGTGAATTCTCTCTGTCTCAAATTCAACTCAACTCTTTTCCTCTCTCCTCCTTTCCTCTCCCCTTTCTTTTCCTCTCTTCCTATACTAAACGGCTCTAAATATAGCAGAAAGCTATGCTAAGGAATCAATTAAAAAAATAAACAAGCATTGCAAATGGACAGTTCACAGGAAAAAAATGTGAGTGACCCTTTAAACTTCTTTCTGGAAAATAAACAACTTGATTCCTAAGAAAAATCACTGGGGCCAGAGAGATAGCATGGAGGTAAGGCGTTTGCCTTGCATGCAGAAAGACAATGATTCAAATCCCGTCATCACATGTCCCCAGAGCCTGCCAGGAGCGATTTCTGATCCTACAGCCGGGATGTGTCCCAAAAACAAAAAACAAAAAAACAACAACAAAAAAAAGAAATGAAAACCACTGTGGTTCCATTTTAACCTAACAGTTTATTAAAAATCTACAAGTTTGATAACACTTATTATTATTGTTATTATTATTATGATTGTGGGGCAGCATAGTTTATGCAGTCTCTTGAGAGTTGTTCTGTATGTTCATCTTAAAATTCTTTCTCAGATCGTCCTCTGACTACCAATCTTTCTTATTTTCACTGCCAAATTTCTTGGGGGAAAAAATTCTTGCTATCCTCACTTTGTTCTCTTTTCTCACACTGATGTGTTCTGGGGCATCTGCTATCAAAGTCAGCAGAGGGTATTTTTCATCTCTATCTCAAAATCTCGCAGTGTTCTTATCGCTTGAGACAGTGCTTACTTTGACTTTCACAAATGAATGGCCCTATGCTTTCTTGTTTTTCTTTTCATGTGGTGGTGATGGAGACTAAGTCCACGGTCTCATACATGCTAGGCAAGTAAGTGCTAAGCTACTAAGTTAAGAAACCCATTCTTGGTTTATTACTGTTTTCTTGATTTTTTTATGGCCTTTTCCATGTGCATAGACTATGGTAGAGTCTTGGGAGACTCTGCTTGGTCCTATAGTGGAGTCGATTTTTCTAGGGCTCACTGATTCTTGGGATACACTAGGGCTATACTCACTGGTCCTAGGAGGCTCTTAGCAGAGCCAAGGTGGATGGCTAACATATATCTCTCTCATATATCTCATATATATCTCTCATTTGCTCCACTTTGAGCTATCTCCTTGGGTCTTGGATGTTTTCTTAGCATTTGACAACTTATTTTCTTATTTAATTTTTGGCCACACCCGGCAGTGCTCATGGGTTACTCCTGGCTCTGCTCTCATTCCTTGCTGGCTCAGGGGACAATATGGGACATTGGGGATCTAACCTGGGTTGGCCTTGTGCAAGACAAATGCCTTTCCTGATGTGCTATTGCTCCTCTGGCCCCTTGACAATTTTTAAAATATCTTTGTCTCTAGATTTAATTACTGTCAATGACTTGGCTTTAAGTCTCAGGGCAGACTTCTTATTTCAGATCCAACTGACTTCTTGAAAAATCCACTTGACTGTTGCAAGGATACCGTAGTGTGTTATTTCTTTCTGCTTGTGCAGCAAATGCCACAAAATCACATACCAGCCTATACTGAGGCTATCTTTGAGTTCTGAAGGATGAGGGCAAACTCATTTTCTGTCTTTTAAAAAGATATACTGGGATCTGGAGTATAAGGCGTTTTCCTTGTATGAGACTAACACAGGACGGACACTGTTTTGAATCCTATCATCCCAGATGGTCCCCTGAGCCTGCCAGGAACAATTTCTGAGAGCAGAGCCAGGAGTAACCTCTGAGCTCCACCGGGTTAACCCAAAAACAAAACAAACAGACAAAAAGATATACTGCCTGTCTGTATTTCCTGACCTGGGGACTCTTTTTCAAATTACCCCAATCTAGTCTCTACTCTCTCACATTTTCTTTTCTCTGGTCTCATTCCCCCATACTCCCTTTTATAAGAAGATAACACGTATTCATGGTTTACCTGAATAATCTGGGTTTATCTTTCCATTTTAGAAGTCTTAATTTATTCACAGCTGCAGATTCCTGTTTGCTACATCAGATAGCAGCCACAGGTTCTGAGGATTAGGATCTAGATAGGATCTGGATACGTTTTTCAGTTTTCCACACACTTCCATCTTATATCTACAAATAACACCGCCTCCGCCTATCTGGCCTTTCTCCCGTTTAAAGAATACCAAGGGCAGAACAAAGGGAACATCTTTGAAACGCCTTTCTCTTTCTTTCATGTTCATATGCCTCCCCCCACCCCAAGTCCCAAGAATTTTATTTCCTGGGTGATTTTTTACACTTGTTTTCAAATCTCTTTTTTTTTTTTTTTTTTGGCTTTTCGGGCCACACCCGTTTGATACTCAGGGGTGACTCCTGGCTAAGCGCTCAGAAATTGCCCCTGGCTTGGGGGAGACCATATAGGACGCCAGGGGATCAAACCGTGGTCCTTCCTTGGCTAGCGCTTGCAAGCAGACACCTTACCTCTAGCACCACCTTGCTGGCCCCTCAAATCTATTTTTACTGCTCTTAGCTTTAGTCTCTCTTAGTCTTTCTTTTTTTTGGGGGGGGGGTGGGTGACACTCGGCAGTGCTCAGGGGTTCCTCCTGGCTCTATGCTCAGAAATCGCTCCTGGCAGTCTTAGAGGACCATACGGGATGCCGGAATTCAAACCACTGTTCTTCTGCATGCAAGACAAACGCCCTACCTCCATGCTATCCCTCTGGCCCCTCTTAGTCTTTCTTATTTGCAGCATTACACAAACCTCTTAACCAATTTTTTTTCTACCAAAACAAAACATGGAAAAAACATTCCTCTGACCCTCTTAAAGAAAAGGCAAATCTGTTCATATTCCTTCTGCTATTTTAGCTTCTTTAGGCTTGATAAGTTTTTCAGGACTCCATAATTTAACCACAGTTCTTTTCTTCGATCTTAGCCGTATTTTCTTTTTTTCTTTATTTTGTTTAGCATCATTAGCTTTTTTCTTAGAATTTGGGAAATGGTGATTCTTAAGGAAGGTTGTTTCCTTTAAATTGGTTCTGATTTTAGCTTAACTTTACACCAAGAAGTACTTGGACTAGGCCAGAAGTCCCTGCTTTCTTTTATCCCGTTTTATGTTTCATTCTGAAAACTTGTCACACTATCTGCCTTTCCGTACTAGATTATAAAAATCAAGGAACCAATACTGTATCTGTTTTGTAAGTCTCCTCTTCCTTGATAAGTCTCTAGTATTTGAAGACTATTGTTTTCCCTTCTTTTTTATTTTGTTTTTTTGGGTCACACCTGGAAGCGCTCTGGGGTTACTTCTGGCTCTACCCTCAGAAATTGCTCCTGGTAGGCTCTGCGGACCATATGGGATGCCGGGATTTGAACCACTGTCCTTCTGCATTCAAGGCAAATGCCTTACTTCCGTGCTATCTCTCCGGCCCCTGAAGTTTATTTTCATTTCTGTGTATATGTGTGAGGGGGGGGAGGGGAGAGAGAGAGAGAGAGAGAGAGAGAGAGAGAGAGAGAGAGAGGAGAAAAAAGGGTGGGGGAGAGTGGGGAGAGGTGGGATTTTCTAATCCATGGACTCCCATATTCAAAGTAATTGTTGTACTGCTGAGCTGCAACCCCAGCCCTTAAGTTCAATACTGCTGAAATACTTTATTTCTTTTTGAAATACCTTCTGTTTGTTTTGGTGTTTGGAGACCAAACCTGACTTGTGATATTCCCATTTTAGTCACTGGAGTGAGTTCCTTCAAAGGATACTGGGGAGCATCTTTACTGGGAATTGAATTTTACCTACCACATACAAAGCATATATTCTAGCCCTTGGATCCATTTCCCTGGACTTTCTTTTCTTTTCTTTTTCTTTTTTTTTGGGGGGGGGGTTACACCCAGCAGCGCTCGGGGGTTACTCCTGACTCTATGCTCAGAAATTGCCCCCGGCAGGGTCAGGGAACCATATGGGATGCCGGGATTTGCACCACCGTCCTTCTGTGTCTAAGGCAAATGCCTTACGGCTGTGCTATCTCTCCGGCCCCTATTCCTTCAGTCTTCAAGTTATCACCTAACTCCGTGTTATCTGCCATACCAAGAGAATATTGCCTGTTTTAATAGAAAATAGATGATAGGCCAAACTTTTACAATAGAGATTACACATACACTGACTAGAGCAAATCAGATTTTCAAGAAAGATTTAAGAGATATAAGCTACTCTGTTACATTATATTGTCCAGAATTCCAATTCCTTTTATTAAGTTTTGTCATTCCCTTTGTATTGTCATATGCGTGACTGGCACTGGCCTTCAAAAGAGAGGAAGAGGAAGTGGAGAGCAAGCTACTGCCTTATAAAGACATGGTCTGGAAGTTGCATATGTAATTTGTGCTAACATCTCATTTTCTAGAACTTAGTCATGGACCACACTTAGCTGTCAGGGACCATAGCTCATTGGCTCTATGCCCAGGAGATTCTTTGACTAAATGGAAGAAGGAGATAGAATAGATACTGGGGGATAATAAGTAGTTTGCTTGTTGGGGACTAGCTTCACAGTGCTGGTACATTTTGAATTCCTGTTCATAAATGTTGTCCATCTTCTAAATTATGTTCTTAATTATTTAAATACATGAACACTAACATTTTACTGACATTTTTATGCAAGTGTTAGTCACTGTTAATAAGCTTTATTACTCTCAAAACTTTTGTTCACAATTTAATGACTGTTACTTAATTTCTAGCATCAGTATGACGGAATTCAGCAATCCCCTTTTCATTTTTTGACTTCCCAATGAAGCATATTTTATATTCATGTCACATTAATTATTTTAGGTGTTTGCATTTTTTTTTGTTTGTTTTTGGTCACACCCGGCAGTGCTCAGGGGTTACTCCTGGCTCCATGCTCAGAAATTGCGCCTGGCAGGCACGGGGGACCATATGGGGCACCAGGATTCGAACTGATGACCTTTTGCATGAAAGGCAAATGCGTTACCTCCATGCTATCTCCCGGGCCCCAGGTGTTTGCATTTTTAAACCCATCTTCCAAGTTCAGTGCTATTGAGTTTGGTGACATTTAAATTAGGTAAATTTGAAGTATTATGATAAAATATTCAATTTCAAAATATGTGCAGAATTCAGAGAACTGTGAATTCCTTCAGATTAATAAAGCATTAAGAGTTGCATAATTTCAAAACCAGCAGACCAAATAAATTAAAATTTTCCACATGGAAGTGTGCTTCTTTGGGATTGGTTTTGAGTTCAACGAGCTTTAAATTATAAAATGTCACTATTTTGTAAAATTCAAAACTCTTTCCTGATAAAGGAATAATTGTTATGGTTATGTTGGGGAAGGGAGCTGATTATTTTCTTTTCCCTAAAAACATTCTTGACCTGAAAGTTAAATTTGCTTTAATATTTAAGTTCAGTATTGCTTAGAAAAGTATTTTTATATTTCTGCTCTTGTCTCTATATCCATCATTTCCAGTCTTCTCTAAATACAGCATATCCATGATATATCCAGTCTTTCCCATTCTGCCTCCTTCAGCATTTATAACATGATCATGTAAAGTACATGCAGGAAATCCTGGCCTATGTGGTTGCAATTTAATCACCTAAAATATCTAGGTGGAAATATTTATAAGCAAACAAGAAGTCCATGCTGTTTGAAAACAAGATCGAGATCTTAAGATCTGCCTATGTGTGTGAGCGGTTTAAAATTAATGGTATTTAGAGTAATTATTTTAAAAATTAATGGGCTGATTTTGGGGCTAGAGAAGAGGCGCAAGTGATAGGGTGCTTGCCTTTACACACTAACCTAGGCTGGACCGTGGTTTGATCTACGGCTCCCATATGGTCCCCCAAACCAGGAGTGATTTCTGAGCGCACCAGGAGTAACCCCTGAGCGTCACAGGATGTGGTCCCCCCCTTAAAAGGCTGATTTTGGCAGTGTTGAATGATAGTAAAAGTAGTGTAAAAATTTTGATTGTTGGAGCCGCTGAGGTGGCGCTAGAGGTAAGGTGTCTGTCTGCCTTGCAAGCGCTAGCCAAGGAAGGACCGCGATTCTATCCTCCAGCATCCCCTATGGTCCCCCCAACCCAGGGGCGATTTCTGAGCGCTTAGCCAGGAATAACCCCTGAGCATCAAATGGGTGTGGCTCCCAAACCCCCCCCCCCAGATTTTTTTTGATTGTCATTTATGATTCTATATATGGGGTCATATAAATAGCATTAAAAGTAATAATACTTTTATTATATTATACTGGAATGTAGTCCGGTAGTGTTTGTCTTCCATGTCTGAGACCCTGGGTTTGATACCTGGGACCATCAGATATTAAAAAAGAAAGACTAATAATACGTTAGTAAAAAAATATTTAAATTTGTTTTTGGGGGGCTACAGTGGATAGGCCACATTTGCCTTGTGTACGGCTGACCCAGATTTGATCCCCGGCATCCTTTACACTGGTCTGCCAAGCCTGCCAGGAATATTAATTCTTGAGTGCAGAGCCTGGAGTAACTCCTGAGCATTGCCAGGTGTGACCCCGAAACAAAAATAAACAAAAAATTATTTTTAAATGCTTAGTTAAGACCTATCATAGAAGCACAACTCTATATAAGCATTTTAAAATTATTATACATCTTAAAAAAAACAAAATAGTAGCTTACTGATTTGAGGTGAGATCTTGGTGAGAATTTAGCATTTAGTCATCCATATATATATATATATATATATATATATATATATATATATATATATATATATATATATATATATATATATATGTAGATCTGTTTCTATTCTTGGTTCTCAGAATCGAAGGTAGTAGGATAAGAAAATGCACAAAGTGATAGGAACGAATTGTTATGGAATCATTTGGGAGGTTAGATTTAAATTCTGGAATTCTCTGGCTTCAGAAAATATGTATAGAGCATACCTTCCCAGGAGTTGGTTCAATGGCTAAAAGTGTTTGCTTTCCAGTCATGAGGTCATGAGTTTGATCCCTCTGTGCTGCCCAAATGTATTGAGTTTGGTTCCTATCTGGAACCCTTAAACTGCTGAAAGTGTAGATCTCTGACCAAGAGTTGTGTGGGTCACTATAGCTAGAACATATGGCTCTTAGCAGACACTGAAACTAAAAAACAGTGCACGCAGTGCTACAGCCAGCCTCTCATGCGCATGTGCAAAGCTCTGCAACTAAAGTGTGTAAGTACCACAGCCAAGTATGTGTCATCCAGAATTTATTGAAACACAGAACTAAGGAAAGGAAAGGACAAATAAAAGAAACTCAAAAAGGAAACCAAACATCACTTTTTTTTTTTTTAAAAGATAAGAATCTGCCCTAAATTGACTGGAGTGCTTGGAGGTATATTTAGACTTCAAAAGAGAAAGTGCTAGAAGGTTGATTGAAAAGGCCTCTAGAAGGAAAATAAATCTGCCTTTTAGATTTGGGAGGGGATGAACTACATCCAGTTGTGCCCCAGGGATTAATTACTCTCGACCCTGCAGTCTG
>PVKC010049782.1:0-10679 GCA_004027635.1 Crocidura indochinensis
TGAGAAACCTGCCCCAGGAAGGGAGGAAAAACCCTCCCAGGCCCTAGGAACAGGATTTGGAGTCCCACCCTAAGCCGATCTCTGGAACCGGCCTGGAAGTGGGGAAAACCCAGGGTGCCCCATAAGGCCCCCCCAGGAGCCCACGTGGGGATCCGGGGGGAAAGAGGCAGAGGGGGATCGGGGGACCCAGGCCCGAGAGTGCACCCACCCTAGGCCGGGCCAAGGGGCCTCCGGCACGTATCCCTACTTTTTTTTTATAAATGCCACACACATCTATATAAGCTAACTATATATCTGCATATCTGCACACTTACCTTGGTTAATCTGTATATCTACGTAAATTTTGGAGAAATTTTGTTAAAAGGTAAGTTGGGAAACTTAAAAGTTACTATGGGAGTTTCAGAGGGCATATTATTTTCAATCTGATCAAGCTTGGTTAATGGTATTCCACAGAGAGTATCTGGCAGTTGGGTGATGGGAGATGGGGAGGTTTACAAGTAAATTATAGTAAATGCAATAAAGCAAAGAAATACTTTGCATGCTATAAATTTTACTGTCACCTTATTTGAGAAAACCTAGATGGCTATTTGTGATTGATTATACTTGTTTTATCCTTTATTTTCTTGGAGTTGATTGTATTGACTCTGGTTTAGATTTAGTTTGTGGGCACAGGTAGAGAGGAATTAGTCACTTCAGTCTAATGTCCTCTTGTTGTAATACTTTAACAGTTAAAATTATAAAATCAGTGATTATATGCTTACAAAATCTTCATTTCTCTCATCTTGAATGATATATCTACTTCCTCTACTCAGAACACAGCAGTGGCCTTACAAAATTATGATCTGGGTAAATGGAAGAAGTAATTTGAATCAAAAGACTGAGCTGTGTGTATTGTAGAATTTTATCTCCTTCAATATGGACCACATTCCTATCTTTTTAGGGCATTTGGAGAATTCTCATAAGAGGTAAGGAATATCCAGAAAATAATCTTAGCTAAAGAATTGATAGTCTGAGGTGACATGCTAAAATGGTGATTTAGTAATTACTAATTACAATTAGATATCAATTAATTAGTAATCACTAAAATGTTGGAACCCTTAGGGAACTCCCTATTGATGACTGTTTTGAATTCAATTTTATTTGGCATATCTCCCAGAAGACAATCCAAATACTTTTCTATTAGCCACTCCAAACAGCATTTATATATTATTATCTAGCTATGTTTGACCTTCTTCCTGTGTTTACTGGTTTGAAACAATAAATACTATATGTGAAGGACAGGCAGGGCTCTCAGTTCATAAGACTGTGAGCCTCTTGACCCCATACTTTTTTTTATATCTGGGCTGGTCCCCAGCAATGGTGCAAGATTTTTCTAGAGAAGAGCATTATTGACCATTGATAGAACTAAGAGATGATGTTAACTATAAGCCGCTGTTGACATTGGAAAATAATGACCTTGCACCTTCAATAATGTTTTTTTTTAAGGAGTATTTTATATGGTGACAAAGTATACCAAGAAGATGGGATCTCACTTGCAAAAAGCAATAGATAAGCAAAGAAAACTACCTCCCTAGAATTGGGTCTGGTAGTGACCTCACGGTAATCTCACAGACATGAATTGTAGAATTCCTCACATGTCTTTGACTTCAACCTCATCCATAGGTCCATGAATTCTAGTTCAAGCCCAGAGCTGCCCACCTGGTTGGCAGTTACCTCTAATAAGAAAAGCTATTTATTATGCATTATATTTTAGGCTTATTATTTTTTTCTTTTGAGGAGCTAGAATACAGGGAACTATATAGTACTTGAAATGAAAATCTGGTCTTCTTCATACACTGCACAAATTTCAAATTTTTTTAGTTATTTCCAAGATTTAGCTTTATTGTTTGTTTTAAGGTCACACTCTTCTGTGCCCCACACTCCTGGTTTTATACTCAGGAATCATTTTTAAATTAAATTAAATTTGGGGAGGTCAGTGCTCAGGGCTTACTCCTGGCTCTGCGCTCAGAAATAGCTCCTGGTAGGCATGGAAAATCATATGGAATGCCTGGAATCGAACCTGGGTCCATCATGGGTCAATCACCTGCAAAGCAAACGCCTTACCTCTGTGCTATCTCTCTGGCCCCCAAAAATCATTCTTGATTAAGTTGGGGAAGTATATGAAAAGCCAGGAATGAAACCTGGATTGGCTACATGCAAGGTAAGTGCAATACTCACTATATTATCTCTCTGGACCACCAGACTTAACCTTTTTTACCTTTTTAAAACATATTTGTCGGGGCCCGGGAGATAGCATGGAGATAAGGCGTTTGCCTTTCATGCACAAGGTCATCGGTTCGAATCCCGGTGCCCCATATGGTTCCCCGTACCTGCCAGGAGCAATTTCTGAGCATGGAGCCAGGAGTAGTCCCTGAGCACTGCCGGGTGTGACCAAAAAAAAAAAATATTTGTCTAAATTTGGATTAATGAACAACATTGCTTCAATATAAATTCAGTATTGTTCATATCAGTTATACATTTTCATAAATAATAGAGCAATTTAAAAATTAAGCATTATTTTTCATAATCCAGTTATTTTCATTTCTATATCCAATATCAAATTTTTATCCAGTTTATTTCCTTGAAATATTTATTTATCCATCATCATATATTGCAGACTACCATAATCTTGTGGTTAGCTTTTTAATTTATCCATATCAGTGTCCTATCAAAACATAAAAAATCTTTTCAAAATGCAAATTTTAACCCTTTCTCAAACCCTTTTTTTCTGCTTTCACTGATTAACTGTAAGAAAATAATTAGTTTTATTTATGGTCTGCTTGTTGTTTTCTTCTTGGATACATATATATAGCATATAAATATGCTAATAACATTTTTAAGTTAGCAATATAATGAGTTGTTAATAAAAAATAAAAATGATGAAGAAATAGTGGTGATAGTTGCAGTAAATCATGTAGCTGACTAATAAATGGGATAAAGGTCAAAATCAATGGCCAATTTTTGATGTAAGCAATATTTATTTCATTGTAATTCCAAAGAAAAACAAAATACAGAAAAATTTGAAACACTTGATGACAGGAAGGCAACTCTTAATTTAGTGGAGTTGTAAATATTTTGAGGTAGTGTACACGCTGGTGCTCAGGCTTACTCCTGGCTCCATGGTAAGGGACCACTCTTGGCAGTGCTGGGGATTGACAAAAGTTAGCCACGTTCAAGACACGTAAGTTCACCTCTGTGCTGATGCTCTGACATCTGAATTTATCTTTTTTTTAAATGAAAAATTATAGTCATTGTCAGATGAGATTATCTTCTAGACTTTAGCTTTAAGGAAGAACAAAAGGTACTAACTAGGCATTAAAGAATATTAAGTGAGAAATCAGGAGATTATCTGGTGACTAAAAGTCCTGCCTTAAAGAATGAAACCAAAAAAAAAAAAAAAAAAGAAAAAGAAAGAAAGAAAGAAAATTGATCTCCAGTGCTGACTGAATATGTGAAGTCCTGGCAATGCCTCTGTTACTGGAAATAACTTTGCTATTGCAATTCACTAACATCACAAGCTGTTTGTCAATGGATAGCAGCCACTCCCCCACCACCACACACACACACCAAAGAACTCTGGAATTTAAGTGTGTGATGCTCTGAGCACTGAAACCCTGAATGTGCACCAACACCACACATAAATGAATATGATATCTAGCAAGCACATCTACAACAGCGAAATAAAAATTTGTTCACTGGTGAGCATTACAACTGAATGTGTAAGCAACACAACTATACCCAAGCAATCCCCGATCAAAGTAACAATAGCAAAAATAAAGGAAAAAAAAAGAAAAAGAAAAAAGAGGGAGAGGTGGAAGACTTGGAAAACAAAACCTATAAAATAAAGTCTTCAGATTTTCATAGGTTTACTATTAAATTAAATATGTATGTTTTGGGGTGAATTCTCTGATAAAGCTGGGAGTCTATTTTATAATTTATAATTATAATATGCTCAAGGATAACTTTTGAGAGTGCTTGAGGTACCAAGCAGTTACAAAGTATGGACCCCAGGTTCTTACTAGCCACACTTTTTTTTTTCTTTTTGGTTTTTGGGTCATACCCTGTGGAGTTCACGGGTTACTCCTGGCTCTGCTCTCAGAAATCACTCCTGGCACGCTAGGGAGACCATATGCCATGCTGGGATTCAAACCATTATCCATCCTGGATCGGCTGTGGGCAAGGCAAATGCTCTACCTACTGTGCTATCTCTCAGGCTCCAACTAGCCAAACATTTTTAAACATTTACATTATTTAAAGAAATGCATTACATAGTTGACATAGTTGATCATTATATATATAATATATATCATATATTGTTGCTAGATAAGTGAAAGCAACATAGTTTTTAAAAAAGAAGAGACGAAAGGAAATTGAAAAGAAAAAAATACAGTGACAAGCAAATTGGTGAAAATTATTGTATCTCCAACGATGTCATTAAGACATTGGTAGAAGGTTTAGTTGGCTCTTGTTGCTAGCTGACCAGTCTGTTATTTCATTTGTTTTCAAATATTAAGTGATGTCAGATATTCACTGGCATCTAAAATCGTGTGTTCTTATAGGGATGACAGCATCAAACAAGTGAAGTTGTCCAGGAATTCAGAATATTATTATGAATATTGTGACTTTTGTGAGATGTGTTCTCAGCTGCTATGTCTCCTGTAAGTAGGAGAGTGTAGGGTGAGGGTTTCCACATTCACTCCAAAGAAAAAAAAAATCCTGGTGATATCACCCCCCGAAGTGGCATACCTGGAGTTTGGTAAAATTAGTATCTGCAGCAGACATTACTTCAGCAGGTTGAAGGATCGGTCCATTCTCTCCTCTCAAAATTGCCAGCTTTCAGCTCTATGGTATACCCATGGTTGTTTACGGCTTGCTTTGCATCTCTTTTGAGAAAAGAGTGATTCTATGGGGTTGGCCAGGTACAAACATGCCAACTGCATTTGTAACCATACATTTTTTTTAAAAAGTTTCCCATGAAGAGACAGGTGGAAAGGACAATAAACCAAAGAAGATAACACTGGTTGTCACTATGAGACTTTATATCATTACTTTAATCACTTGTGAGATGTAGCCCAGTTTTCTCACTAACACAATACTTCTTCCTATATCAGACAGTGCTAGTTTAAGTCTTATCTTCTCAAGCTTTCCAGTTCTGTATCACTTTAAACTCAATTCCAGCATAATGGAAAGATAAATGATTCAAAAAAGTATAAATGATAAAAATTAAATTATAGGAAAAGAAATACATGGAATTTTAGAACTTGGGCAGATCAATTATAAAATGTTACCATCTAAAATGCATAGTTCAAAGCATTAATGAATTAAAAATAAATTCCTTCCTTACTAGTCTGATAATTATGAGGCATAATAGCATGAAATTAAAAGTTTTAAAAACTGTGGAAAGCAATACCTTCTTTTGATGCAAAATTGAACAGAATTTTTATTTAAAATAAAATTTCAAACTCTCTCTAATATGATGGATCTCTAAGCACTTAAATCAAGGACATAACAAATAAAGCATAGACTAAAATGAATGCAATATTTGTTGGTCATCTCTTCATAAAAATATTTCAAAGCGGGGCCGGACGGTGGCGCTGGAGGTAAGGTGCCTGTCTTGCCTGCGCTAACCTAGGACGGACCGCGGTTCGATCCCCCGGTTCCCCATATGGTCTCCAGTGCCTGCCAGGAGCGACTTCTGTGCAAATAGCCAGGAGTAACCCCTGAGCATCACCGGATGTGGCCCCCCAAAAAACCAAAAAACAAAACATTTCAAAGCTTATCACAGATTATAAAGGTCACACTAATTTATATAATCAAAAATATCAGTTCTGTAAAGTATTACTCATTTTCATCAGATGTTTACTTTATTATGGACAGAATATAAAATATTTTATAAAAACATGCAATTATAATATATGCAGCATTAGTACAAAATGTGGTATCTAATATTTTGTAATACAATATATTTTGTGCATACTTATAATTTGTTAAACTCATTTTTTAAATCATTAACATAATATTATCTGTTAGAGAATAGCTTAATTATAGAGATAGCATGGAGGTAAGGCGTTTGTCTTTCATGCAAAAGGTCATCAGTTCGAATCCCGGTGCCCCATATGGTCCCCCATGCCTGCCAGGAGCAATTTCTGAGCATGGAGCCAGGAGTAACCCCTGAGCACTGCCGGGTGTGACCCAAAAACCAAAAACCAAAAAAAAAAATTGTAGTGTAATAAAAAATGGGTTTTAAAAGAAATACTCATGCTACTAAGTTAAATTGATAAAAGTCTAGATTTTAATAAATAAGAGGGCAGAAGTTATTCTTTCTTTTTAGATATTTTTATTCCTGGAGCATAAAGCAATGCTATTTGAAAACATAACTAGCATTATAGCATGCTTTGATATATATTATATATAAATATATACGTATCATATATATAAATATATATACATATATAATACATATATAAATATACATATATATAAAATACATATATAAATATACATATATATAAAATACATCTATATAAATATATATATATATAAACCCTGAAAGAACTTAACCAGAAATTTAAAATATATAAAAAGCTGATGCATTCTAGGATGCATTCTGCTATTTTATAGTAGAAAACACTATATTCTTATTTGGAAAATTGTACTGGGAATCTCTCAAACAAGCTACTGTGAAAACTTTCTTCAGAAGAAGAAATATAAAGGTTTCCTTTCAAAAAGTTTGAAAAGTCTATGGTAAGAAGTCTATGCACTATGTCTATCAACCAAGTTCAGCACCATTTACCACTATTTCGTTTAACCCTTCTACCACTTCTTTCAGCCACCACTCCCTTTTCTCTTCTGGTAACCAAAAATCTTTTTTTTTGTCATAGTTCAGATTTTGATTTTATTTATTTTTTATTTTTTTGGGTTTTGGGTCACACCCGGCAAAGCTCAGGGGTTACTCATAGCTTGATGCTCAGAAATCACTACTGGCCGGCTCTGGGGACCATATGGGATGCAGGGATTCGAACCAATGACCTTCTGCATGAAAGGCAAATGCCTAACCTCCATGCTATCTCTCCATCTCCTTCATTTTTTTCTTATTTGTACATTTTTGGGGTTTTCTTTTTCATGTATAAACATGTGTAGAGATTATTTCAAAAAGCATTACCTCAGCTTCAAGTTTGTTTTTCAACAAGAATAAGATAAATGTGAAAGTTGTGGTTCTAGCATCTAATAGAATAATTTCCATAAATATGTCTTTGCTTTTATTTACTGCTTTTTCTAATCCCTTATAACGTGTTTTCTCTAAACATGAAATCATACATCTTCTCACATACTACCTGATTGGCTAACACAGAGTTCACATCCTACTTTTTCCTAATTTAAGTATCTCTTTCCTACCTAAAATAAAGTGAGTTATTCTCCTGAAGTGGCTTGTGGATGCTTATTTGTAAATGCTCTACTTCCCTGGGATCTGATCTCACCAGCAACTATTACATTAACTGTCTACATAGAAATCATATGATTTAGCAATATTGTAAACATGTGACCCAAACAATAACAATTAAATTAAATATAAAAGATTTTCAAAGGATGGAAAGTAGGGAGAATATAAGCACAGACCATAGAACACTACGGGAGCACTAGTGGTGGGTTTGGAATCGAAGTATATGCAAATGATTGCAGTATTATAAGTCATAATGCCTAAAGAAACAAATAAATAAAAGTTGTTTTCCAGGTCCCACCCAAACATAAGTATAAAGTAGAACAATGTTAACTTTATATTCACCCTGTAACTCATTTTGCCATAATAACGGTGCATTCAAATAGAATCTGAATGTATTTAAATATAAATTTGAATATGGCAAAATAAGATTTTAAATGTGTCATATAATGTACATTTATAAATTTTTTACAAATGTACAGTTCTGGGAAAGAGAAAACTTCCCCTGGTACTCTGGGTTATTAATCAAATCTAACCTAAACTGGAGCAACTGGAGTAATATATATTGAGTGCAGAAATGGGAGAGGGTAGAGGTGTTTTAGATGGAGAAGGATTCATTCTATAAAGACTAGATACTGTAATTACAAGTTTTTCTTGTCATAGAAGTAGGGTTCTACACTAGTTTATTTTTGGTAGAAAGTCTAATTCTGGATTTTTATTCAATCTGCTTTTTGTTTAATTTGCTAATATCTGCTTTGTATTCTCTGGATATCTGAGTGGTTAAGATTTTATCTAAGCCTGAAGGACCACCACTAATTTCAGGCGAGCATAATGAAGACACTAAACAAAACTTTTAGTAATTTCTTGGGGAGAAATGCTGAACAATTTGGGAAAATTATTCTTCCATATTTTCATACAACCTATTTGTACACAGAAAATTTTCAACATATTATATTATCTTGTGCTTTTAATAGTCTACCTATGTTTGAATATGTCAAGATAAAACATATTTCTATGACTTGGAAATGAATTATATGTATCTCACATAGCACTCATTTAAACAACATGAATGTATATCAAAATCTTATTTTATGTTGCTATTGTTTGTTTTTTTCTGAGAATATCTTATTTCTGTGGAACACATATGGGGTGTAACATAGCCAAGAGATAGCTTATGTTCAGTAATTTTCTCACTCAGTTCAGGTCAGTCTTGTAGATTAGCAATTGGACATCCAATAAATTATTCATTGATTTGTATTCATAAGGGTTTTATTATATTCCCTATAAAACCTCAAGAGGGCTCTCCTTACCTTAATAATTTATAAGAACATTCATTATTTTTGTGTAGAAGTGGAGGCTTTTATTTCTTCTTCTTTTTTTTTTTTTTTGGTTTTTGGTTTTTGGGCCACTCCCTGCAGTGCTCAGGGGTTACTCCTGGCTATCTCCCCAGAAATCGCTCCTGGCAGGCACGGGGGACCATATGGGACACCGGGATTCGAACCGATGACCTTTTGCATGAAAGGCAAACGCCTTACCTCCATGCTATCTCCCGGGCCCCTATTCTCTTCTTTTTTTTTTTCTATTTAAAATTCTTAACCTTATCCTAGAAGAATTTTTATTCTCTAAGCAATAACTCATATTTTCTGTGTATTTGATAAATAATTTCAGTTTGCATAATAATGGACATCTTAGGAATCATGGGGATGATAATAAATATTAAATGAAAAAAGTAAAAAGCAATAAAAAGTGAAGTAACAAAAATTTAAGTCATTGTTTTAGTGGTATAGTGAATCTTCGAGAGAATTCTCACTCAAGGATGTTACTTATGGAACACAGAAAAATATTTCCAACTCTATTTGGACTCATCTGTCACTAGACTTAAAATTAAACCCCAGATAGAACTCAGAGCTATAGCATAGTGGTAAAGTGTTTGCCTTGCATGTGGCCAACTTGAGATGAACCCTGGTTCGATCCCCAGAGCCTGACAGGAGTTATTTCTGAGCACAGAGCCAGGAGTAACCCCTGAGTGCCTCCAGGTGTGACCCAAAACCGAAAACAAAGCTTAAACCCAGACAATTTATATATATTTCTATATAATATATATGAGACAAATAAAATTTTAACAACACATATATGGAAAATTCATATGACTTTAAATGGAAAGAAAAACATGAGAGATCTAGAATATCTATTGTGTGGTAAGGAACCTTTAGCACCAAGGAAAGGGAAACTATTGGTGTGACAAGAAGGTTTATTCATCATTACCCTGATAGTAAAATTAGATATTCTCAGATAAAGAGGGGATGTGTTCACTGAGAATTATACAAGGGTGGTTACTCCCCAATTTGCATTATTTTAGGTTTAAAAAAAACATAATCAAAGAAGGGTCTGGAGAGACTGTACAAGGATAAGGAGTTTGCCTTTTACACAGCTGATTCAGGTCTCTTCCCTGGAACCCTATATGGTTCCAGCCAGGAGTGATCTCTCAGTAGTGAGCCAGGCGTAAGCCCTGAGCAGAGCTGGGTGGGCCCCCCAAAACAAAAAGCAAATCAGGGAATGACCTTTTATCTAAGGAAAGAACAAAGGAATGAAGAGATTAAGTGCATCATTTTTTTTTACCAAGTCCTTCACTATATTTAATTTACAGTGAACTCTTTAAGAGATGATAGATTACTCTAGGGTCCACAGGGACCTGATTTTGTTTTTTCAAAACAAGCTTATATTGGGGCCAGTGCGATAGCACAGCAGTAAGGCGTTTGTCTTGCACAAGACTGTTCCAGGATGGACCTTGGCTTAATCTCCGTCTCCCAAGTCAGGAGCGATTTCTGAGTGCATAGCCAAGAGTAACCCTGAGCGTCTCCAGGTGTGGCCAAAACAAACAAACAAGAATAAAAAGAATAAAAAGGAAAAAGAAAAAACAAAAGAATAAAAAGGTGATATTGATGGAAATGGACTTAACCTCAGCATATTGAGAAAAGTCTATTGGAGCCTTTTGTGGGAGAATGATCAAATACTCTCAAAACTGTAAGCCCTCCTTGCAAACACTTTCTGTATACTCAATTTCATCTATGTAATTATTTGTAATCCTCTCTACTTCTTGACTCATAATATGTTTTTATAGGAAGAAAAAAATAAATTGTGACTCCAAAGATATATTTAACAAAGGTTAATTTCATGAGGAGAAGCTAAATAAAGTATCTTT
>PVKC010049783.1:0-10660 GCA_004027635.1 Crocidura indochinensis
GAAATATAGGCCTCCCCATTGTCTTTTGAGATTTTCTTGTGGGGTGTGGGATCCATGGCACATTTTCATCACACACCCTGATCTTCTTGAGATTGAGAAAAGATTTGCAGCAGAAAGGTGTCAGGTAGAGTTCTTGCACTGGGGTTCCTTCTGGAGCTGAGTCTGGTATCAAACAACAATCCACATTTGGGAGGGGTGATATTATATAATATCTTATATATATATATAAGATATTATATAAAATATATAATATATATATATAATATTATCTCTTAATCTGTTTGTCCCCAAATGGAAGGTAGTCTCTCCTGCATCACCTTATTCACTTAATTTTTAAAACTATTTCTCTTTATTTTTTCCTATATGTGTGTATGCATATATATAGATGCTTATATATAGATAGATTTTTTTGGTCTTGTTTCTGTTTTCTTGTCTTCCTTAAGTTCACCTGTATTGGTTCTTCTTGATACAAAAGCATGCAAGAAAAAGTCTTGCCTGGGATAATAGCTCAGGTCAAAACTAGGGCACAGAGATGATGGAGCCTGACACTCTCACTCCCAAATGCACCAGCAATATAAAAAGCACCATGTCTTCTTGCAAAGGCATACTAAAGAAGGGGAAATTGTACATATAGAAACAAGCTCTTATCTACTAGGGATAAGAACTCATACATTTTACAATACAGGGGTACTTTCCACCTTGAACATATGTCATGTGGACCCAACTTAAATTCCAGGTGATTACACAGTGACCGTCCAACCCCAAACCCAAGATCTCAGACATAGAACCAACATAGCTCTCCACCACAGCTCCTGACAATGAGGAAATGGCAACAACTTTGTCTAAGACAGGTAGTCTTACCTCATCTCCTAATGATATGATGAATTCAGAAGACATGTCATCCTTTGATTTGTACAAAAGCCAAGTTTGCTATCTACAGGAGACAGACTCTGATAACCATGACTGGGCAGAACTTATTCTGGGACCAATAAAAAGGGCCCTAGTCTAGGCCCTGGCCTATGATATGTACAACAACCAAGATCTCTAATTCCAGAGGTCTGACTGAAACAACTGCAACCAAACATATCAATGGGAAACATAGTGAAAGACTCTATTCTAGGCTTAGTGCTAGTATGGGGCAAAACCAAGACGACCAATTACAGAAGACTAAAACAACAATGATGGATCACAACTTCAAGAACCATAAAGAAAGACTTCATCCTAGGCTCCATCCTTTGACCTGTGCAAATATCAAGATCTCTAGCTACAGAGGCATAATTTTATCACCCAGGACAGAGCTGAAAGATTCCAGACTCTACAGAAAGACCTAGGGGAGAGTAAAGAGTATGTATGGAGCCTGTAGTTATTCCCATAACAGTATACTTCAAGGGTGTTGTAACCCTGTATCTCTTAGGCCAAGGGAATTTCCTTTCTAATCTCCCCAATATTTACTATGCCTATGCAAGAAAATAAAAAAGAGAGAAGCACAAATCAAACATTTTTTTAGTTTTGTTACTGTTGTTTGTTGTTTTCCTTTTGTGTTTTGTTTTGTTTTCTTATTTCATGACCATGGTTATTGTATGGCTGTTGTCTATATTGCTCTGGGGCTTTTCGAGGTTTTTTATATTTTATTTTATTTTATTTTTGTATTACTGTTATGTTTTTCTTCCTTTTCCTTCTCTGTTCTTAAACTGATAGATATAGCCTCTAAAAGGACTCCTTTCATTCTTTATTTGTTTGATATTTGCCCAGTTTATTTTATTTTATTTTTTCCTTTTCTTCAAACAGAACCACACAACTTGAACTATATTGTCCCTCCTCACAAATGGAGGGGGAAATAATATATATTATTCATATGAACATTAGGTAGAAATAAAATAAAGGATCAAACTTAAGCACCAAATCCAATGCCAACGACAACAGAATCAATATCCAATTTCCAACATACTAGACACTGTGGACCACCTATACTAGCAACCTGGAGAGTAAAAGAGGGGATATGGAATGCATGCTGGGAACAGGGGTGGAGGGAGAACAATATTGATGGTAGGAAAGCCCCTGATACGATATCACTATGTACCTAAAATATTACTGTGAAAGATTTGTAGTCCACTTAGATTAAAATTTTAAAAAATAAAAATAAATCAATCAAAAACCCTAAAACCATCACAGCAATAAAGACAACAACCAAACAATAACCACAGTCCTGAAATATGAACAAAACAAAGCACAACAAACAAAAACAAAAATACCAACAATAACAATAACAAAATAATTAATTTGCGCATTTTTTCTGCATGAGCACAGTAAATATTGGGGAGATTAGAAAGGGAATTCCCTTGGCCTACGAGATAAAGGGTTTCTCTGCCCTTGAAGTATACTGTCATGGGAATAACTCTAGGCTCCGTACATGCTCTTTTTTCTTTTCCCTAGGTCCTTTTAATGCTAACTCTTACTCCAGCACACATTCTCTCTCTGCCTTTCAAATTCATGCTACCATTTTTCACAGTTATCACGATTTTGTCTACATGAAGCAAATTAAGTAAAACTGGTCATTTTCATTAAGAGTTCTTTTTTAAAGTGAAAACATTCTCCAATTTATATTTAAGTTCAATTTGAATTAGCATGCATCCCAATATTTATTTTTTGAGATGTAATTATGCTTCCCTTAAGTTTGAAACAGCCGTCTTTTTTGAAATAATGAACCATTACAATTTTAGAGACTTTCCCTGAAAATCATTTGAATATTCTTTTTTTTTTTTTTTTTTTTTTTTTGGTTTTTGGGCCACACCCGGCGGTGCTCAGGGGTTCCTCCTGGCTCCATGCTCAGAAATAGCTCCTGGCAGGCACGGGGGACCATATGGGACACCGGGATTCGAACCAACCACCTTTAGTCCTGGATCGGCTGCTTGCGAGGCAAACACCGCTGTGCTATCTCTCCGGGCCCTCATTTGAATATTCTTAATAAAAAATGTCAAATAGCAAATCTGTCATAAAGTGTTTTGTAGGGGAGAGCAGGAATTCAGTCCTCCAATACCACAAATTATGCAATCGAGTTTCTGAAACTTTTGAAAATTGCAGAGATCTGGAATGCAGTGGAGGAGCCTCACCCTAGAAAATACCATCCTTTATAATTTGGCATATCCCCTGCCAAATAAACATAATAAAATATTTTATATATGACTTTAATCATAATGTTCATATTTGTGGAAATAACTTATTTTAAAGAAGAAAGTTGTTATAACATAATTCCCCCCTTCTTAGAAGGCTACGTTTTCAATTTTTGCCTGTCCTTAAAAACACGAGTTAGTTTTTCATTGATTCTTTAGTAGATCAAATATCTTTTTTCTTTTTCTATTTTTTAGAACTATGGTGATTATATATAGATACATAAGAGTCAAAGGGAAAGTTTGTGCAATTAAAATATGAATTCAGTTTCTCAAAACAGTTGTTTTTCATTTAATAATTAGTCATTGAAGAACCATAAACAGAATGTATTCTGAGTTCTGGAGCACAGAATTTACAAAAGTGACTAAAATTCCTAACCTCAAGGATATTATAATCTAATAAAATACTATAAACAAAAAGTAAAGGCAAATGACTATCCTGTGTTAGATCTTTAATACTTAAAGATTTTCACCTGAGAACAATCAAAAGTATTCACTGAGCACAGAGCTAGGAGCAATGTTGATTATGGCAAGAAGTAGGAAGAAGAGGAAGAGGAGTAGGAGAAAGAAAATGTAGAGGAAGAGGAGAGATAGTGGTAAGAAGATAGTACAGTGATAAGCCTGCATGCTGTCTACTGACACAGAGTTCCATCCCTGATATCATCACATAATTGATCATCAAAGCATTGTATTTTGTAAACCTGAGACCCCAGTGAGACCCCAGTGATGCTGAACGTAGTAAGTCACCCCCAGTGCTCCAGGGTCAACCTATCACCCAGGCTAACTCCAGAATTACTAGTGCAGCACCTAGGTCTCCTGAGCTCCTCTTAGGAGCTCCCTCTCTCAAAAAAAAAAAAAAAAAACTAACAGAAAAGGAAAATGCAAGTACGTGTGTTTTAATACCATGATGTTTTAAACACTCCAAGAAACTGAAACTAAAGGCATCTTCAAGGAGGAAACAGCACTCTCCAAACAAGTAGAAGCAAAGATGTGACAATTATATTAAGCTATGAAGCTTCTGCATCTCAAAGGAAATATTACCTATGATACTAAAGCCACCCACAAAATGGGAGAAACTGTTCACCTAAGATGCATCAGATAAGGGACTGATATTGAAAATATACAAGCTACTGACAGAACTTAAGAAGAAAAAAATATCTAACCCCATCAAAAATGGGGAGAAGAAATGAATAGACAATTCCTCAAAGAAGAAATCCAAATGGCCAAAAGGCACATGGAAAAATGCTCCATATCACTAATCATCAGGGAGATGCAAATTAAGGCAACAATGAGGTAACATCTCACACATAGAAACTGTCACTTATCACAAAGAATAAGAACATTCAGTGCTGGTAGGGATGTGGAGAGAAAGGAACTCTCATTCACTGCTGGTGGGAATTCCGTATAGTCCAGCCTTTAGGGAAAAAAAACAGAGATTCCTCCAAAAACTGGAAATTGAGCATCTATATGATCCAACTATCCCACTCCTAGGGATATACCATAGGAACACAAAAATACAATTCAAAAATTCCTTCCTCATACCTTTATTTGTTGCAGAGCTATTTACAATAGCCAGAGTTTGTAAACAACCAAGATGTCCTTCAACAGATAAAGAAACTGTGGTACATATACACATACATACATACATATACATATATAGACATATACACAATGAAATATTATGCAGCCATCAGGAGAGATGAAGTCATAAAAGTTTCCTATACATGGATAGACATGGAATCTATTATGCTGAGCAAAATGAATCAGAGAGAGATAGATAAAGAATAGTCTCACTCATCTATGGGTTTTAAGAAAAATAAGAATTATAATAATTCTCAGGAACAATAGAAATGAGGACTGGAAGGACCGGCTCACGATATGAAGCTCACCACAAAGAGTGGTGAGCACAGTTAGAGAAATAACTACACTGACAACTGTGGTGACAATGTTAACGAGTGAGAGAAGTAGAAGTAGCAGGGGTTGGGGGGATTAGGGATATTGGTAATGGAAATGTTGCACTGGTGAAGAAGGGTGTTCTTTTTATGACTGAAACCCAACTACTATCATTTTTCTAATTACGGTGCTTAAATAAAGATAATACTAAAAGCAAAAAAGAATTTATGTTTTGATTGATTGATTCTTGGTTTTTGGGTAACACCCATTAGCACTAGGGTTTATTCCTGGCTCTGCATTCAGAAATCAATTTTGGCAGGCAGAGGGATATGGGATGCCTGGAATCAAACCGGGGTCAGCCACGTGCATGCAAGACAAACGCCCTACCACTGTGCTATTGCCCCAGACCCTGTGCTATATTATATAGATCAAGGAGAATTGTTTACAAAGAATTCAAGGAATGCACTAAGTTGATTCAATATATGTTCTGAGAAGGAATTGCTTTTGCTGGGAAAATATGAATGAATTTTCTTTTAATAAATTCTCAAAATTTTTAATAAAGCATCCTTGTCTAGATCAACAATGTCTTGCAATGCATGTGGATACATATAGGAAGTTTGCTCTGTGTTCCTCCCCATCTTTTATAAAGCTGAAGAGTCTGAGAAATAACAATTATTTTAGTTGGAAGTCAAGAATTGCAAATGAATGAGCAGTAAAGAATACTAACAAATTTTGCTTCAAATTTCAGTTCACTTGTATTAAAGCAAGTTATAAAATACAGTAGAATATAAGTGATCTTTACTATTTTGTAATCAAAAAACAAATTTAATAAAGAATATTTTAATAAAGAAAATTTAATTAAAATCAATTTAATAAATAAACCAACAAATAACATTGCACATTGTATCTTCAATAAAGATCTAATATTATTATTAAATAAAATTATTAAATAATGTTAACTGACAGAAAATTGTTATGGCAACATTTATACAGGGAACACAATTTACAAGGAGATATAGGACAGACTGCTGGTCTTTGAGGAGATGCTGGTATAAAAATAAAATAATTTGGTCTATAAATTATAAGTAGGGCTTCATAATATTCCTATAAGATATTATATATTCCTTTGCCATTTCTTTCTCTTTTGTTTTTGTTTTTGTTTCTGGGACACATCCAAAGGCAATCAGAGGTTATTTTTAACCCATCACTCAGAAATCACTCTTGGCAGGCTCGGGGGACCATATGGGATGCTGGGTATAAAACCTCTGTTGGCTGCGTGCAAGACAAATGCCCTACACACTGTGTTATCACTCTGGCCCCTCCTATACCATTTCTAGAGCAAAAAAAATGTTATGAAATTCTGATGTCCATATCCATGTTTATCTACCCTTTATAAACCTTAAAATATCTGTTTACTTCTAGTATTGAAGAGAAAATTTTATAAGCCTGGGTCAGAACAATTCACATTCAACATTATGAGTATAAAGGAAAAGAGTGTGACTTGTTAACTGAATCCAGCTAAGGAGAAATCAGCCTCTTGGAGCATTATTGTGAGTTTTCAACAATCTCTTTTGTAAATTTCTGGCCTAAGTTATGTTGGGAAGAAGATATCTTGGGGTCAGAGTTGTTCCTGGTATATAACAACTGAACCTCTTCAACAAAAGCTATTGTTTTAGTAATTTAATGCTTATCCTATCTAAAGTTATCATTTCTCTCTCTCTCTTTTGTTTGGGGGGGTGACTGCTCAGGGGTCACTCCTGGCTATGCGCTCAGATATAGCTCCTGGCTTGGGGGACCATATGGAATGCTGGGGGAATCAAGCCATGGTCTGTCCTAGGCTAGGGTGTGCAAGGCAAATGCCTTACAGCTTGTGCCACTGTTCTGGCCCCCTAACCTCATCATCTCTTGCAAGGAGTGAGATCTAGTGAAGTATTATGAAAGAAGTACATGTAAGATCTGAGTCCTACTGAGTGTATAGAGTCTTATTTCCTTTCATCTTTATTTCTTTTCTTCTCTTCTTCTTAATTTTTCTTTTTTAATTTATCCCCAGTTAATTTTTAGAGCACAAGCAAAATTTGCATCAAGATTTACCTATTATAAAGAACAGTGAACAAAAGTTGAATTTTTAAAGGAATGTTTTTTTAGACTTGATGATATCTACTGAACATAATCACCTACCTCTCTAAAATAAAAATAAATAGTACCTATGGAAGTAATGCCGTTCTGCCAATTTCAGTTTTTATTTAAACCAATCAATAACATATCTTATGCTGCTAAGAAGAGATCCTCTTGCCACTGGAATATAGATTGACCTAAGCAATTATGATCATATAATTTTAATAATGTGTTTTAATACTAACAATAACATTCTAGTCCTAGGGAACTATGAAGTATAAAAAGAACTGGGACCTAGAAAATCTCTCACTATACTGAGAGAGCAATAGTACAGGAATAAGATGCCCATTTTGCACTTTGCATGCAGCTGACCTGGGACCACATATAGTCCTCTCAGCATCAGGAGTGATAGAATCAGAAATAGCCACTAAAAAAAAACACACCCCTTCACCGGTGCAACATTCCCACCAATAATGCCCTACATTTCCCTCCTTCCCCATTCCCTGCCTGCATTCGAGACAGGCATTCTATTCCTCTCACTCACTACCACTGTCAGTGTAGTTATTTCTCTAACTGAACTCACCACTCATGTGGTAAACTTCAAGAGGAGTATTCTTTTTTTATAACTAAAACCCAACTACCAACATGTTTGTAATCATGGCGCTTAAAGATAAGTTAAAAACAACACACACAACAGAAATAGCCACTGAGCACTACTCTATGTGGTAGCAGTAAAAAGTTCTTTTATATTTATATATTAAGAAAAGTAGATAGATCGGAGAGATAGTATAAATATCTATGTAATATGCCTTGCACTAACCTGAATTCAAACCCTTGGCACTCCATATGATTCTCTGATAACCCTAGGAATGACCTAAGCAGAGAGCCAAGAGTAAGTATCTAAGTTATCAATTACTTTGGATATGCTTCTTTCACCAGAAAAATAAAACCAATAAAGGAAAGGTTAAAAAAAAGTTCCTTTGATAAGAAGAAATTCCCTTAATGCTGTCATTCCAGGAGATACATTTTCTAAAGTTGCCGAGATGCACCTGGCATTACTTGACACCTATGCCGGGAGGGAGGGAAAGGCCAATTGGCTGCAGTAGTGACCAGTGTCAGATGGCTCAGATATGAAGTACCAGGTGTGCATGCCTCAGGCCAATCTCCCAGGCAGCCTCTGTTCTCTCAAACAGAGCTGTGAAGGGAATGTCAGCACTGTGCAATCTTGAGGGCGCTAGTTCTGACAGTGCTCTGTCTCCAGCAAGGTTGGAAATCACCCAGAGAAGCCTGTTTAAACAGGAACTCAAGTTGCAGTTTAGGTCCAAAGGTGCAAGGAAGTCTTTGAACTTGAGGATGCTTATCATACTCGGGTTTTGAAAGCTTTTAAGAATTGCTAGCTGACAGCCAGTCACCAGGAAGGAAAACTAACACACTTGAAAATTTACTACAGTTCATGCTTTTCCCAGTCATTTTTCACACATTTGGAATGCAGAACTGCCACAAGATCTCTTCCTCAGAATCGTCACAGTATCTTGTTTTCGAATCTTTGTTCACAGGGTCCAATTATTTTTGAAAAACTCATGCACTTAGTTTTTCTTATTTGTGAAAGTTGTATAAGAATTAATATCTATCAAGCTCGTAGACATGGCAGTGGATGAACAGAAATATAACTTAAGGTGTTCACTTTAATTTTTACTGACTCTCTCTCTCTAATGATGTTCTGTATAGAATGACACAGTGAAATCAACTGGAAAGACAAGCCTTGATCCATAATCATTATTTAAGTTTTCTGGAATTCTTTAAACTATAGTTTCACATTTATAAAATGAACATATAAAATATGCCACATATCTTGAGTCTGACATATTAATCAACAGAGACTACTTAAAACAATTTATGGCTTAGAAGAAAGCTCAGAGAACTGGAGCATCTACTTTGGCTGTGGGAAGCCTAGTGTACAAACCCTAGCATGAAACGGACACATGAGCACTGCAAGCAAATGAGCCCTAAGTTGGATGCAGTAGCTAACAAGTGTGATGGGTATAACACAAAATAAAAAAAAAAAAGTAGAGTAAAACCAAAATTAAAAAGACAAAGGTAGAGTGAAAGTATAGTGGATAGTGCAGTTGCCTTAATGTGACCCACTCAAATTGGATCTCCAACACCATATATGGTCTCCCAAGCTGAGTAGGTCTCCCAAGCTCCACTGATGTCCCGAACAGAATCCTAATAATAATAATAATGATAATGATAAACTCTATGTGGGGAAAGAGTAATAGTAGGTAGGGCACTGGCCTTGCCAGCAGCTGACCTTGTTCATTCCCAGCACCACAAATAGTTCCTGAGTACAGAGTAGAAATAAGCCCTGAGCATTGCTGGGTGTAACTCCTCCAAAACAAAAACAAAAAACAATAATAATAAAAAAAAAAGCCACCAAGTTAAAGGTAACATATTAGAGAAATGAGTACTCTACTTCTAAAGCAACTGCAAGTTTTAAGACTTCCTCAAAACTAAAGATCTCATTCCCTCAAGGCTTATATCTACATGATAATATAATTCCTCTCTCTTGCTCTGTGCAGGAAGTCAAATACTTGATGAAACTTAATTGGAAATGAGATTATTTCTCTAGTTTTCTACTCTTGTAGTATACTACCCAAGCAAGAAGAAATACATGTAGTCTTCCTGTACTACCGAAATTATTGCCAGATTTTGAGCTTTTTTTCTTGAAAAAATATGGGCGGGAGAGTGTCATATCTGTATGGGAAATAGCATTTACATTGAAAGAGAAAGATCTCTTACTTAAAAGGCAGTTGGTGGGTGAATATATAAAGAGGACATAGAAGATAACTAATATTCGTATGCAAAGAAATAGTAAACCATTAGGAAGAATAAAAATTTAATACTTGAAACAATGGAGATGAGATATAAGACCATTGTTTTAAATGAAATAAACAAGCAAAATAGACATATTGCAGGTTTCACTTATATATAAAATTGATAATAAATAGATGAAAAGGGATAATTTCTAGAAGCAGAATAGATAATGGTACTAAGGGCAGAAGATGATTAAAAGAAAGAGAATTTGGCCATGGATTAAAAAAATCTCAAATTTCATAACAAATTATGTCTAAGAATCTATTGTATAACATGTAGTGGATACTTTAGAACACCCTGTTATATAATTGAAATTTGCTGAGAGTAGAAGTTAAATATTTTCACATTGTTTTTTTTTAACTATATATGTGCATGCATTTGATGATGGGTATGGTACTTAACTGGATTAAAAGGGTTCTTTCCCAATGCAATACATCTTTAGGATCTTAACTTTAAATAACTTACACTTTTATTACTTTTTAAATTTTTTTCTTTAAGTACCATGGTTAGATACATAATTGTAGTTGGGTTTCAGTCGCAAAAAGAACACCCCCACCACCAGTGCAACCTTCCTGTCACCAATGCTATTTTATTTTTATTTTTTTTTTTTT
>PVKC010049784.1:0-10775 GCA_004027635.1 Crocidura indochinensis
AAAATGAAAGACTGCTTGGCTGGATCTCTACCTTTATCCAGGAGATCTTAAAGGAACTAATGTAGTCTCATAAACTGAGCTTTTTGAAAAGGGTATGCATGGTGATAAAATTAATGCCCTGGAATTTGAAAATACTGAATTTTCCTCACAATAATCCTCACTTCAAAACCAAATTGAAGCTTATGTCACCCAGGTCCTACTTGTCCTCCAGTGAGCACTTTAGTTTCCATCTATAGAAAAGTGGAAAGGAAATACCAAGATACTTAGTTTTTCAGTGTCTCAAGCAACTGATCTCATTTCCTCTCCATAGAAATTTGTTCTACAAATTAAATCCAACTTATAAAGTGATGGCAGTAATAACAACAGCCAAGGCCACTGTGTATCAGACACAGATACAGGCTTATAGGTATTGCTATAAGCTCATTTCATGTGGTTTTCTTTTTTTTTTTTTGTTTTGTTTTGTTTTGTTTGTTTGTTTTTTGTCTTTTGGGTCACACCCGGCAGTGCTCAGGGGTTACTCCTGGCTCCATGCTCAGAAATTGCTCCTGGCAGGCACGGGGGACCATATGGGGCACCGGGATTCGAACCAATGATCTTTTGCATGAAAGGCAAATGCCTTACCTCCATGCTATCTCCCGGGCCCTCACATGGTTTTCATTGCAGGATGGTGTATAAATACAACTGACCCTTGAAAGATGCAAATGTGATCTGTAAAAGTATATTTATATGCAGATATTTTTGTAAAAATGAAAATTCTTTGACAATTTTCTGTCAAGTAAAAATCTGTGGTATTGTTAAATAGTGTCAAAACTACTTTTTCTCTCCTTCAGAAATTTTTTTCTTTCTTTTTTGTTTTTTAATAGCAATTTTTTATTTTTCTTTTATGTTAATAACATTTTCTATAGACTCTATAGTGAGACTATAATATATGAGATACATATGACATACAAACTTGGTTTTGATTCTCTTTCTGTCAATGGAAGGCAGCACACCATTAGCAGTTAAGTTTGGGGCAATCAAAGTTAAACAGAGATCTTCAAATACCAGAGCTCAGCACTTCTAACCTATGCAATTTTTTAAATGTTAACTTTACTGGAATCTTCCCGAATTTAATGTTTGGAGCAAAGGTTCCAAGCAGTTAAATCAATGGACCTCAGTCACATCCCCCACTCAATGAAACCCAGATATGGTTAATTCCAGGATCAATCAGAATTCCTTTTATTACCACCCCCATCAACCACCCCCACACACACCCAATCCTTCAACAAGTCACTTCCTTTCTTTTGGACACAAAGGAACCTCAGCCACATGGGGGAAGTTACCCAGAGTTGTTCGTATCAATTCGGGTTAAATTAGTCTTAGGATCCCAAGGCCTTAAGGTTCGAAAACACAGAGAATTAATAGAAGAACCAATTTTTCCCCCAAGAGGATATGAGTGAGGTTCAGTGGACGAAAACTCCAGTGGAAAGCTGTTAAGGAGGCTTAAAATAAACATGAAATTCAATTTGAATATATCTTTGCTGACACCCCTCTGTCAATCAGATGTCCACCTGGCATGAGCCAGAGACCAATAGCTGTGAACTTGAGCTGAAGAAAGACTTTCTGTCTACCAGTCAAAATGATTGTACCACAGATCATTCACATTCAAAAGCTGTTGCCTTTTCTGTATGTTATTTTTTGTTTGGGGAAAAATTGAGAGAGTCTTTGCTGCAGATCGTGCTACCAGACAAGATGAATGATCATCAAATACAGTCAGCAAAATTTAAAAATATGAATAAAAGAAAGATATTAATATCCTTTCTAAGGTAATCAGTACTTTTTGTTTGACAAAGAAATTGCCCACTGTTTATGGTTTATGCAAATAATATATGTTAATGTCAAGGCTGCAGTGTATATCACTTTGCATATAAGTGTTTGTGGAAAATACATGCCAATACATTTTAAACCTCTTCCTCATATAAACACAACGATTTCATAAATATACAGCACCTTGTTCTTAAAAACATTTATTATAATTTTATGCAATGCAAATCACATTAGAATAAATTATATTTTGCTAAAATGGCCAAGTCAGCAAAATAACAGGGAATATATGAAGTTCCTGCCATTGTGTGCTTTTCAATTACATCTAAATGAGCTGACACCTCCCTGGAGGCATTTGCTTGTAAGCACTTAGGCAGTTGGGGGCCCCTAGTCTCTCAATCAACCCAAGAGTCTTTTGTGCTCTGACATTAGGTTCAGTCCTTCTGCTGGATGCACCTGAACACAAACTTCCTTTACTATGGATTAATCATGAGGATTCTGAAATCAACTCTACTTAAGAGCAGAGCCTAGCAGAGATTTTCTTTCACTGAGACCTAAGAAAAGATATATATGGTTCTAGATGGTCACTGATAAAACCCTATTGAACTTTTAATTCCTAAATTTATATACTGTCCATTTGACAGATAGTTCTGGGGCATTTGCTATGGGTTTGATGTGTGATTCTATAACTAGTAATGGATATCAGGCTTGAAAGGATCCAGGTCTCTGGGTTTCATTATTCAGGCATGAATACAGACTGTAGATTAGTCATTCAATAAATAGGTAAACATGATTGTTTCAGGCAGAGACCTGTTATGGGAGAGGTGACAGGGAGTGTATACAGAGGAGAAACTGGTGCTAGGTGAGGAGAGAACACTTCTCTGAAGAGGAAAATGAAAAGATTGGAAGGAGCCAGTCATGAACTCTAGAAGTCTGGGAGCTGGGGACAGGGAGGTGGAGCACAGAGTTTAAAAACACTTTTTGAGTTAACAGGTTTCTCTTTTCTCTGAAGAAGAAAGAATTGGCATTCAGAGAGCAAAAGCAAGGCATCGTGATGTTAGAGATCAAGAGACCCTTTAGGGATTCAAGGAGGGCCAGAAGTGACCTGAGGGGACCGGATTCTGGGGTTCCTCAGTAAAGAAGTGTAGATGCCTGTGCCCATGGAGAAGAGAAGACCCAAGAAGAGAAAATGACCAACTAAAAGCTGGTGACTCTCAGAAGGCAGAGCAACTCACACAAGATTATCTTCACTGGGTGACAAAATTGACAAAAATCAAGATGACAGATGTGAGGAGAAGACAGCAAAAGCATGTGGTGCTGCAGAGATCTTATTGGCTATGGTTGTTCTTAGCCCATATTTGTATCCACTATCAAGGCTCACGCAAGGGACATGGCTTATCCTCTTAGTTAACCTCCCTCTAAGGGAGTCATTTCAGTCATTACTCTTAAAATTTTCTTGATTCATATGATTCCTTCCATAAATAACTAAACTCCAGTGGAAGAGAAACTAAAAGTGGGCTTCTTTGGTGAGGAGCACATTTAGGGTTTTTATATACTAAAAAATTTTTATATACTAAAAATTAACAATTGATTTTATAAGAGATAAAAATCTTCCAAGAGATTTGGAAAAGTGTGGTCATGCCATAGTGGCCTCTTTATATCCAGGCCACAGCTCCCCTACCTGCATGACAGATCACTTCCCCCAGTGCTTGTGCTATGAACTCAGGATATTGAGAGAAAGAGAAACTCTCTGTTATCCACCTGAATAAACAGTATGTGAGTTCTCAGACTCGGAAAGTAGGAGAAAAGAGAACTTGGGACTTTATTCCCGTTGAGAAAGTCAATCCATAGGGCTATGATCTTTTTTGGTACCTACTACGTAGAAATGCAGTGTGTGGGGTCAGAGCAGTGGCACAGCAGTAGGGCGCTGCCTTGCATGCAGCTGACCTAGGACAGACCGCAGTTCTATCCCCCGGCATCCCACACGGTCCCCCAAGCCAAGAGCGATTTCTGAGAGCAAAGCCAGGAGTAACCCTTGAGTGTCACCGGGTGTGGCCCAAAGACCAAAAAGAAAAAATGCAGAGTGTGAAGAGATTCCCAAGTTTATTTGTCCTTTTGCCCCCTCTTCCTTATCAAAAAACAAATTACTTAGCACTCCTTAAAAATGTTCTTTAATAGATGCGTTGAAATCATGCTTTAATTGCACCAGGGGATTCTACTGTCTTCAGCACCAGACATTTAGAGAACTCCCTGTGAACACCCACTTTGGGAAAAATTAGTCTAGTCCAGGATTTCCCAGAAAAGGCAGAATACTTGTGCTATAGTCCTTATAATTTCCAATTTTGGTCTTGAGAGATTTGTATTTCATTAGAAGGAGAAAATATTAGGGTCATACCTGCGGTGCTCAGGAGCTACTCCCAGTTCAATCAACTTATACTGGTTGGTAATTTAAAAAAATGCTCAAAGGAGAGCAAATGTGCCAGGGACTAGTTCAGCTGAACCTAACTCCAGTTTAATTACTAGCTCTGCATAGCTAAGTATAACCAGGTCTGGTGGCACTGAAGATACCACTGCTGGAGTGATGTTGGTATTTGTGGCACTGTAGGGCCTGAGTTGCATGACCTCCTGAGCTCCCAGAATCGAGTCATCTGGCCCAGTTAATTGCTTGGGAGCATTGCTTGTGCATGCTTGGGAGCCCCTCCAACCAAAAAAAAAAAAAAACCCTATCAATTCTTTACCATTTTATTTCACTCTTTTACAATGAAGTGGAGAATTTCAAGTATATGTACATTTCTAAAGTAAAACCAGACATATATTCCACCTAAGATTTCATCAGAATGACTCACAGATCTGGACTATTGATGTATAAATACAAAATTATATGGCTACACATACACACAAAGAATAAGTCATGGTTTTGTAGATAAAAAGTAAAAACTCTTTTTATCCAGTGGGTTTTGAAGTAAAAAATAATTGATTTCATGTTTAGCTCCTGACACACTGATGTAGACTGTGCTTGATGAGTCCCCTCCAGAGAACAAAACCCATTCCATATTACACAAAGAATCAGATCGAGTTATTTTACACAAAACTGAGAAAGTTGCTAGCATTTTTCCTGGAGATCTACATATGTACATATGTTAAAAAGGAACATTTCTGTTAAAATTCAGTACAAGACCTTCTGTAGATAACTTACAGAGTGTCAAGGGACATGGGGCTGATGTGTGGACAGTCATACTTGAAGGATATGAGCAAGAATCTCCCCCATGACAACCTCAGCTCCTAAAAAGAAAAGCCAGATCAGATACCATTCCCTTGAAAATAATATTTGAGGCCCTACCTACCATTATGATAAGTAAAGGGCTCAACACTAATCCAACACATACAAATTTACAGAGAAGCCCTCAACATTATAGATGGGTCAATTTACCCTCTGTCACCCACCTGTACGTGGATACAGGATATGCTCCTTACCTCTGTGCCCAGCATATATTGGTGACCAACAAGATCAGCCATTTGTGAATCTATGTGACAAACTATGTGAGAAGGTCTCCAAGAACCCAGTAATCACTACACCAAGTATGTGTTCTAAAGAAGATGAGATTTCATGTCGGAGGTATGCAAGTTGATTTGGTGATGAGATCTTTGCATACTGGAGCCCAGTGTGCTGGCCCATAGAAGTACTCCTCCCTGTCATGCACAGTATCTCAAAGGAGAGACTGCTAGTTCTCTCCCAACAACTAATGTCCACCTCTCTTTCAGTTATTCTTTGAGTCCACCTCAAGTAAATGGGTTTAGGAGGTATCTCCACTCCAACTCTAAGTGTAGGTGAAAGAGGAAAGGGGACATTGATAAAGGTCCCTGAATGTATACTGTTATATATGCTGCTGTGAAACTCTAAGGAGTTCTCAGAAGCCTAAAGGGAATTTTGTAGCACAAAGAGAGCTTTTTCCTCATAATACACATGGTATAGGCCTATGAGGAGGAGGATGTCTCCTGCCTGAGCTCCCCACCAGCATGCTCTGGGAAAAGATAAATCACGTAGAGAACAACTTCAACTGCAAGTCTGTCATCTTGGAAAAGATCCCAGACAAGTACAGCAAGGATATCTTGAATTTGGTGGATGAATTCAAGCAGTATAGGGTGATCTGAATATACTAAGACACCTCAATTAATGTAAGTCTTACAGAGTCTTACAACAGAACCCTGTGTATAATTCCATATCTATTCTATGAGGGTGTTTCAGTGTTTTATTCTATACCTGAAACATCAAAATACCATATGCAGATACCATACCTATTTACCATATGCAGATCTTAAAACATACTGGAAAGGAATGATGCCTTCTTATTGGAATTTGGCATTCGGGGGCAAACTGAAACAAACTCCACATATTGGCTCTCATTATCCAAACCTGAAGAAGGGAAACACACAGCTTTTTACCTACACACAGCATTTAAACTCTGAGTACCAACAAAGAACTGAAGAAGGAATAAAGCTGGTCTCATTCAGTGGGAGCATTTCCTGGTGGGGGGCTGAGACACAGTAGATAGTCTGACCAAGCACTCAGGTCTGGTCTGAATCTATCCACGTGATACAGATACCCATCAACAATGCTGCCTCCATGGCGATATAAATCATAGGATTTCTGTATAACTACAGCAACCCCATGGCTTACTGGAGTTACCATAACAATGTACCTCAAACTCAGTGGCTTGAAACAACAGACATTTATTCTCATCTAGCAGTGATGACTGGACATCCAAAACCAAAGTATGTTTTTTGGATGTTCGTGAAAAGCTTCTTCATGCTAGCTCCTTGACATTTCTTAACTTGCAAATGTATCACTAAAATATTTGCTTCATTGTCACACAGCATCTTCATATATGTCACAACAGACATTGAATTGTACCTCCCATTCCTCTAGCCTCCAACAGGACCTGATCTTAAGGACATCTTCAGAAACTTCAAAAATCACAGTCATACTTTCTAGGAGTCCAGACTTCAACATATCCGATGGGCAGACATATTTAGCCCTGATCACTCATAAAAGTAAGATATTCAACATCAGAAATATGTGTGAAACTAGCAGTCAGTAAAAGCATCATGTACCCAGAAGTCACTCCAATTCTAGAGGAGGGTCAAGTCTTCAGTGTATTCTACTATCGATCCCTGAGTCTGGGGCACAGGCAGCATGATTTGCATACTGAAACTTCTTGTGGCAACTGGGAAGAATGATACACTGGCACAGTTCCATATCTGCATCAATTCAGTAGAGGGATATACAGTCAAGTGAATATTGGGTTTGTTCAGAATATTCCATCAATCAGAATATTCTCTGGTTCTCCCTAGAAGCATCCTGAGTCTGATTTGTGTTTACCTGGCAGGCCTCTATGCTACTGTACTTGTCCTTACCAGAAGATGTAACTAAGCCTGGATCCTCTAGACTTCAAAATCAGTAATCTAAACTCTGACACAGCCTGTCTCTCTTAGTGCAGGCCACCTTCTGCTGCTGGGCATTCTGCACCCTTTCCTCATATTTCTCCCTAAATAGACTGCAGGCCACATTCTTTAAGTTCCACAGTATTTCTTAGATTCTCTCTCTCTCTCTATTTGATTGGGCTTTGATTGAAATAAAAACTGAAAAGAAAACAGAGAAGTACATGAAGAAGAGTGTCCTTGAAGAAAGAAGACTTTGTGAAAGTCTTAGTGATCTAATCAATAATGGATCATCCCCAGTGATTACAAAAAATTCTGAAAGGGAAGAGTTACTCAATGAGCTTCATATCACATCCCTGATTTCCTCTGATCTGTGCCCTTCTGCCTGCTGGGCAGTCATAGTCAGCCATTATCAGGAGAGGCAAAGTAGCTTTTGTCTTGGAAAAGTTGGGACCCTTTCATTTCAAAAACCTAAGCCCTGAGGGAAATCAGGAAGCAGAAAATACAATTTGGATGAGCAGACTCTGAATGGAAAGAATTCCCTGAGCAACAGAAATCAATAGCATAAATATGGCCATTTGGCACAAATTTCCAAAAAACTCTTTCTAAACATAGCAGAGATGAATCTAACTGTAAAGAAGAAACGGGAGCCGGAATTGCAAAACCCCTTCTTATGAAATCTGCTTGTTATTAAAGTAGAAACCAAGACTCCTGGGAGGTAGCGATCAGCCCTGCTCCCCCTCTTGGAGAAACAAATGCTGAAGAGAAAGACACTGTGTGGGAGGCTTAGACAGATTGCTCCAACCCAGCAGTTCTCAGCAGGGAATAACTAACTGTCTTGCCCACCCAGAGTACACTCACCTATGTCTGGAGACATATCTGCTTGTCACAGCTGGAAGGAAGAGAATACTACTGAGAAGCAGGGGCAGAGGCCAGAAATGCTGATAATGAGTCTGCAATGGACAATGGGTCCCAACAAGGACTGCTCTGAACCAAAGTGTCAACAATGGGTCTGTTAATCAGGACCAATGACCTAAATTATGAGGCCCAACACACCATAAGAATATAGGTCCGGGGCCAGGCGGTGGCGCTAGAGGTAAGGTGCCTGACTTGCCTGCGCTAGCCTTGGACGGACCGAGGTTCGATCCCCCGGTGTCCCATATGGTCCCCCAAGCCAGGAGCGACTTCTGAGCACATAGCTAGGAGTAACCCCTGAGCGTCACTGGGTGTGGCCCCAAAAACCAAAAAAAAAAAAAAAAAAAAAAACAATGTAGGTCCAAGAGATAGTACTGGGGTTAAGGTGCATTACTTGCATGTGGATGACACTAGTTGCATCCACCTAAGCATTGTTGGGTGCAGACATGGAAGCTGTCAGTTACACTGTGGGACTCCAAGTAATCACCAGCACCAGAGGGCCCAAGCAGCAAGGTATCCTCAGACGCTCACATGAAACTGACTGCCAATTGGTGGCCAACTTATCTGTAGAGAACCCAGACTTTCTGAGCATCGCTTCAGTGCCCCCTACAAAACAAATAAAGTGTGACTGTTTAAAAGCAGTAGCATAGTGACAGTAGCACATCGAACTGAGTAACACAATGCCTTGTGAAACTGCTAGGTACACACAGATACCCAACCCTGCTCCCTGCTACTTTGAAACTCTGTACGCTAGAAATCCTGCCATTGTTAAAGACTGTCATGAGGTAATTGCCACCCCCTCCCAAAAAAAAAAAATCCTAAGTATTTCCCTTAGATTGTTGACCTCTGATATGCAGAAGCTTCATGAAAGATAGTAGACTAAGACATGTACATGCATAAATATTGGACAGGGTACACAGAGCTACTTAGAAATTCATCCTAAAGATACCAAATTCATCACAGCAGAAAAGTAATCTGAAATATACAAACTCTTCAACTAGAACTGCCTAGAAGGAAAAATATTTCCAATGGAAATTACCAAAAAAGTAAATTTATTTTGAAGACATAGATTTCATTACATAAAAATCAGAATCAATATATAAGCAGATGAATACATTTCAAATGACAGGGAGGAAACCATTTGCAACACCGCCAACATACTAGAAGTATTCTATGTAAAGAGTTCTTATAAATCATTAAAAAGAAAACACATTAGAACAGAGTGGGCCATTAGCAGAGGACTTGATAGAGAATAGGAGTATTCTTTCTGCTTACTCTAAAGTCCTGACACAATACTCAACAATAATCACACAGACACAATTAATGATTCATCTGTCAAAGTTAAGCATGGCCCCTACTTCTCTCTGTGTACAAATAGAATTGTTGTTGTCAATGGGAGAATGGGAGGATGGCGCATTACCAGAAACTATACATTCTTCCAGAAAAGAAGGTACTTCAAATCCTTCTCATTCAGCAGGCAGGAATGATAGTACAGTGGATAGGAATCTTACCTTGAATATGGTCCCTGGCCTCACATATCATCCCACAAACCCATTAACAGTGATCCCTGAGCATAGAGCTAAGATTCAATCTGAAGTTCCAGGTCTCTTGCCACCCTAAAAGAATCACTCGCATCCCTCCTCTACTTACTCTCCTAAAAAAACCAACTTACTGCATGAAGGAAGAACATCTCTTTTCTGATTAAAGAATCTTTTTTTTTTTTTTTTGGGCCACACAGAAGAAACTGATCAGTTGCTATAATCATAGTCCTTGGTGGTTTGAGACAGTGTCTGGGAAATTTGGTCTGGAATGTCCTAAAAGAGAGAAGATATGACTTGCAAAAGGTTAATGAAAAAAAGTGTTGTGGTGTAACATATAGTGAACATATGTGCTGGTATCCCTTCAGGTCTTTTCTGATTTTATGAGGCTATGGCTGCTGAGATCCAAACAATGAATTAATGACACTGCTTCCTATTATATTCAAGTCAAATTTCCTATGCAGGTAATAGACCCTGTGGCAGAGATCCGGGGGCTGCGGACTCTGAGCCAATTTTCTGACTGTCCTCCTTCTGCCTCGATTTCCTTGCTGTCCACACAGTCTTGCCCAGACTCACTCCAAAGTTTGGTGAGAACTCCTGGTTGTCCCTCATGGCAAAGTCAGTGTTTTCTGAATTTGTTATTTCATTCTTGGTTTGAACTTTGTCTTCTCAGGCTCTCACTCTCTCTCAAAATTAAATACAGAGACCCCCAAGGCCTTCCTCCAATTATCAGCACTCCTGAGAACATCTCTGGGAGAGAAAGTGATAACACAGACAAACAGAAATCCAGATTCGATCAAACAATCAGACACAGTGTCGTGAGTTTTTTAGTGCCCCTCGGTGGTAAACACAGACACTGAGAAAGATTTTGCTGACCACTCTTGCATTTAATTTTCTAACTTTCCCATCAAAGATCTTGAAAAAAGCACTGTTTATTTGGGCCTCTTGTCTCTCATGGGAAAGGACCACATTCATTCCTTGGTCATCAAAAAAATAGAAGAAGCATTAAACAAACTTCAGCAATGAATAGTTTTCTGCCCTCATGATAGTGGATCACTTACTTTGAAATTTTGAGAGTCC
>PVKC010049785.1:0-10673 GCA_004027635.1 Crocidura indochinensis
GGGGCATGACAGAAAATAATTGAGAAGCACTGCTGTGAAGCAAGATTAAAAGAAACTTATTATTAAAAGAAACTTACTAAGATGTAAGGAGAGAGACAGTGTGGAATCTATATTCAAGAGAGAACATGAGTTTCTCCAGAGTGGATAAAGGAAGAGAGAAATATGTGTTCACGACATAGCACAGTACTGAAAGAGAAAATAAAAACTTTAATTTCTAATTGCCTGTAACAGTAAATAAATGGTAGTACTAAAGTTCCCTTAACTCCTCCAGCTCTAGAATATTAGAACACTACAGAAACCAGTTCTCCCAACCCTCTGCTGGAAACTAGCACCTCAGTGCAAATCATAGCATGTACAGGTTCATCTGTGACCAGCATCCAGCATGGCTCCAGGACACTGCCTAGCTGCATTGGCAGGTAACATCGGCCTGTTTGTAGGCACTTTAGGGTACCTCTGCCTCTCACTCGGGGCCTTGAGGTATCAAAGGAAGCTAAAGTGGCACGAGGAGAGAGAACTTTCCAGAAGCCAGCACTGACCATAGGCAGCTGTTTATAAATGAAGTGAAGATGGTCCTTGAGGGTTTTTTCCCCACTTCCTCCCTCACCCACTAAGCACACCAAACCCTCTGGTGCTCATCTTCTTCAGTCAACCACATCCAACTATGCAGCTGCTAGACTCACCCACATAAGATCTTGCTGTGGCTTATTGCAGAACCAAGCCTCCATCCACCATCTCTGCCTGTGGCTTAGTGAAGGAAGTATGGAGGGTCTGAAGACAGGAGCAATGATGGAAAAATCAGTGGAGCAAATGTAGAAGCTCATGGAGGCTGAACTCCTGAGCAGGGACCATTGATTTAGATTTTTGAGCTTTAGTGAAGCAAGAGAGCTCAGTTGACCTGGGCTGCAATTCTCAGAGCATCCTGGGAAGAAGGATACTCCCTTCAGATCCCTCACTAGGCATGTGGATTTTCAAGGTCTGTGTGGAGGGATCTTAAACTTGTGACTACAAAAATTCCAGATAGGAAATCAGTATTAAGCTGGGTGTATCCAAGGGGCCCTGGTGGAATCTTTCAGGCTTGGCATGGTCTCTTTGGCAACTAGGATACATGACAGACTCAAATGTCTTCATGTTCTGTCTACTTTTGCAGCGTCTCCACCTTTACCAACACCTCCACCTCATCTCCTATTTGTTTTGTGGTGGTGGAGCTCCTGGGTTAGAAATCTAGGGAAATATGGGGGCTGGAGAGATAACAAGAAAGTAAAGCATTTGCCTTGCATGTAGGAGGTCAGTGGTTCGAATCCCGGCATCCTATATGGTCCCCCGAGCCTTCCAAGAGCGATTTCTCAGCATAGCACCAAATCCCTGAGCTGCCGGGTATGACCAAAAAACAAAATAATAATAATCTAGGGAAATACAATGTCATGGGTAGAACCTCATGGGCTCAGCCTCTTGTGCAGCTCTGCTTCCTGATCCCCCAAAGGTGACTTATCTCTCCTGGGGACCTGACACTCACTCTTTAGTGGATTCAATACTGCTCTCAGTTGGGCCTCGATCTGCTAGTTCTCCTGCTTGACGGTAATCTGGAGTCTTAAAGCTGGAAAAGTGAAGAGCTAGATGCAGTCTTTCCTGCCCAGGAGCCAGTGGACTATCATCCCTGTGTCTCGTGTCTCTCTCAGATCTCTTTGGAGATTCTCCCTCTCTGCCTTGCTCTTAGGTTGAATTTGTTCTGATGCAATTTTCTCCTTTGAAGCTGGTTCAGGAGCTCCTTCTTCAGCCTGCTGGTATAACTGCTCCTCCTGAGATACCAGCTTCAGATAAGTAACCAGGTATTTATGGAAAGTGCCCAGGTTCTGTTCTGGTCAGTTTAGATTTGGACCCCTTTCCTGTAGAGACTGGCTTTTTTTTTTTTTTTTCTTCATTTGCACATGTTGTCAGAAAGCTGGGAATGAGCACAAGTGACAGGGACAGAGGATCAGAACCAGGAGATGTTAGGATCAAGCACAACTCTAAGCTATAAAGTAGTCAGGCCCCTTCACAGGCCCCTGATATTCTTGTTTCTATGTCCATTATGATGGCACTTTATTCTACCTTCCCTAGAGCCTCCCACCTCTTAGGACTCTCCCCTCTCATATCAAGGCTCAAAAGGTCACTGTAATTGGGTGAACAGAGAATGAGAGGTCAAAGGACCTAGGGTGGGCTGATAAATGCACCTTCCCTGAGAAAATATACACTTTCTTGCCACTTGAAACCTTGATGGTGACTTCTGGGGGCTGAATGTCCCAAAGACCCTGGTAGCACAGGCACAATAGGGGGGGCCAAGTTCTCAGCTGATCTGCTGGACAGACAATAGCAAAACATGAGAAGCAGTGCTACTTTGCCCTGCATCAAGATGACAAAGCACTTTCCATATCACATGCAAAACACACTTTGCACCTGGAAATAAAATCAGTAGCATGCTGATTCATATCAGAAATTAGGTTCTCAGCTCAAAGACAATAAAGGAGCTGTATGGTAGTACAGTAGGGAGAGCATTTGCCTTACATACTGCTGACCCTGGTTCCTTCCCCCAGCATTTCAAATGGTCCTCAGAGCACCGTGAACAGTGATTCCTAAGCACATAGCTAGGAGTAACCCCTGAGAACGACCAGGTGTACCCTTAAAAGCCAATAAAGCCTTTGCCAGTTCTCTATGTCGAGACTACCAAATCAAACACTTTTACCCCTTTTCTGCTGTGTCTGAACAGAAACACTCTGTCCAGCTTTGGGGGCCAGAGAATCATTTAAGTGAATTTCCATTCTTCCACAGATGCCCCCCCCCCCCAAACTGCTCACCTTAGCAGCCCAACTTCTTCCTTCAGTTCTTGGATTCTGCAGTTTACTGTTCAGGGAATCCTTGCACCCAGAATTAATCTTCTATCTTCAAGGACAGAAAGTTTTCCACAAGTGAGATTAAGAATGTGCTTAGTAGGGCCAGAGAGATAGCACAGTGGTAGGGAGTTTGCCTTAGACGCTGAAGGACAGTGGTTCGAATCCCAGCATCCCATATGGTCCCCTGAGCCTGCCAGGAGCAATTTCTGGGCGTAGAGCCACGAGTAACCCCTGAATGCTGCCAGGTATGACCCAAAAACAAAACAAAACAAAAAACAAACAAACAAACAAAAAGAATGTGCTCAGTGGACTGGAGAGATAGCAAGATAGCACAGCACTTTACCTTGCACTCAGCCAATCCAGGATGGACTGTGGTTCGAATCCCAGCATCCCTTACAGTTCCTCTGACACCTGCCAGGAGCGATTTCTGAGCACAGAGCCTGGAGTAACCCAAGTGCCACTGGGTGTGACCCCCCCCCCCAAAAAAAAAACCAACAACAAAATAAAACAAACAAAAGAACATGGTCAGTCACTCATGCCAGGGGAGTCAAAGAGGTGAACCCAGCCCCAGTTCAACAATAAAACTGTCCTTTGGCTACACTGGGGAGCTCTCCGATATGCTGAGGTCAGACTCATCTCCTTGCTCCTCTTAATCAGTATCTCCTTAGATTAACCTCATAACCTCATTGTGTTGTCATTTTATAAAACAAAGTCACGGACTCCAAAGATCCCATGCAAAATACTGAACAGGAAAGGCATAAAACTACAATCAGGAAATTACAGCTGGAGTAACTCACTTTTCTGGACAGCGAGACCCACTTAATGACTTATTCACTGCTCAGTTATCACAAAGGTTGTTAATAGTAGGTCATGTTTGAAATGGTAAAACCTGAGTTTAGTGTTAATAAAAAAAATCTCACTATCATGCCTTTCTGTTCTATTCCCAGTGCCTGGCACTGAACTTAATATCCAGTGACTAGCTTAAAGTGGCTTAAGTACATAGATTTAGACATTTTTTTAGAAAATAAAATGGAAGGGTTTATTCTTTTGTTGTTTTTGTTTGTTTTGTTTTTTAGTTTTGGGGTCACACCCAGCAGTATTTATTTTCTTTACTAAATTCAAACTACTAAAAACACTGTCTGGAAAGGAATAAATTCCTACCCCAGTACCACTAAACAGTAATCTGGATTTGAGAGAGCAGGGGTGGTGACAGTGGTGTTCAGAGTCTACGTCTGGCTTTCTGCTTATAGATTACTTCTTGGTGGGGCTCAGGAACCAACCATATGGTATGCCAGGATTAAATCTGGGTCAGCCACTTGCAAGGCAAACACTCTACCCACTGTAAAAAGAAGTCATTTTAGGGGTCAGAATGATGGCGCAAGTAGTAGGGTGTTTGCCGTGCATGTGCTGACCTAGGCAGGACAGCAGTTCGATCCCCCGGCATCCCATATGGTCCCCCAAGCCAGGAGCGATTCCTGAGCACATAGCCAGGAGTAACCTCTGAGCGTCACCAGGTGGGGCCCCCCCAAAAAGGTGTCATTTTTAATTTCAAATTACATGTAACATCATTTGATACTCAGCAATAGAATACTTCACCATCAGCACTTACCTACTGTTCAGATTAATGACAATTCTTTTTTTGTTGGTTTTTGGATCACACCTGGCAGGGGTTATTCCTGGCTCTATGCTCGGCAATCGCTCCTGGCAGGCTTGGGGACCATATGAGATGCCCGGGGACTCGAACTACCGTCCTTCTGCATGCAAGGCGAATGCCTTACCTCCATGCTATCTCTCCAGCCCCCCTGGCTTTTATTTTATTTTTTTTGGTTTTTGGGTCACACCCAACAGTGCTCAGGGATAACTCCTAGCTCTAGGTTCAGAAATCGTTACTGGTAGGCTCAGGGGACCATATGAGGTGCTGGGATTTTTTTTTTTTGGTTTTTGGGCCACACCCAGTGACGCTCAGGGGTTACTCCTGGCTATGCGCTCAGAAGTCGCCCCTGGCCTGGGGGACCATATGGGGCACAGGGGATCGAACCGCGGTCCGTCCAAGGCTAGCGCGGTAAGGCAGGCACCTTACCTCCAGCGCCACCACCCGGCCCCAGAGGTGCTGGGATTTGAACTACCATCCTTTTGCATGCAAGGCAAATGTCTTACCTCAATGCTATCTCTTCTCTGATGCTAATTCTTAAACTTCTACTGCCTCACATTTCCAATATGGAATTATACCATCTAGCTGGCACAGTCCTATCACCTCACTGCTGTCTTTTCCATTTACATGAGGAGCCCAGGTGGGCTCCAAATGTTCTGTCCTCTCCTTACAACTCACATCTACCTGAGCTGCAGTTTGTATCACTTAAATATCCATCCTGCAGGCAAAACCAGTTCTGGCAAGCCCCCCACTCCCACCCCCAGCGGACAAGTAGTTGTCATTCTTGTATTGCAACAAGAGAAGAAAGAAGCTGTAAATGGTGCCAAGACACCTCCAACTTTTAGCTAGAGCAAAGTACTCTGCAAAATGGACAAGAAGAATAAGCTATTTGCTCTTTATTTTTATTTTTATTCTAGGTACTCACTGCCTGGGGGACCATCTAAGTGCCAAAGATCAAACCCAAGTCTCTTACATAGAAAGTCTGGACTTGGCCCCTTGAGCTCCCTCTCTAGCTCTGAATGTTTTATTCTTAATTGCTTCCAAGCTTACATTTTCCCCACACTGACAGAGCAGTAATAGGAGCCAATTTTGTGGCAGGTAGAGAAGGTAAATTGGCCAGTGGTCTAGAAAGTTTCTCTATTTCACTTGGAAAAAAGAAACCCAGTTTCAACACATCTCATCAGCAAAAGTCAAGTGCATGAGGTAGATATCAGTGATTAGCAGGAAATCTGATAAACAGAATTGACCTGTCACCAACATAAGTCATTTATCAATGGTAACCACTAGCTTTGTCAGCCACTCGAGATGCCTTTCCTTAACCCCTGACCTGCACCCATGTCACTCTCTAATCATGCTTTTCCTTTGCCTTCTCACATATTACAAACCCAGGAAGGTGGAACCTGCCTGCTGAGTAGGAGTTTTTCTTGACTAAGGAGGTTTGGGGGGGGGGGGGCAGCGCCCTCGCAGTGGTAAAAGCAGCAGCCTGGCTTAAAGCACTCACAGTGAGTGCCAATGGTGATGCTCAATGAGGAGGAACCCAGGAACCCAAGAGGATGCCAGGGTTCAGACCAGACTATAAGCAAGACAGGCACAGTCCCTTGACCCCACCATCCCACTTATGGGAAACTCTGGAATTGCCATGAACATCAGTACCTGCAGAACACATTAGAGAAAATCAGTATATACAAATAACAAAGTATCCACAAAAAGCAGGCTAGTTCCTATAGTTAAATAAATTATTACATTTTTCACTGAGAACCAGACACAAATTGATAATAAGAATATTTTATTTGTGGGAAAATATCCTATCTTGAATTTTGTCACAATGATAAAAGATCTTTCATTTTTAAACATATTCTTACCCCAGCAATTTTTAAAATATCAAAAAGGTGCATGTTAAAATCTATTAAAATAGTACTGAAATATTCTTCAGATAGTCATCCAAATGAAAAATATGAGTCTGGAGTTATAGTACAGTGGGTAGGGCACTTGCCTTGCATGCAGACGAACCAGGTTCTATTCCTGGCATTCTATGACCTCCCTGAGCCTGCCAGGAGTAATTTCTGAATGCAGAGCCAGGAGTAACCCCTGAATGCTGTCAAGTATGGTCCCAAAACAAAACAATTAACATGACAGTAATAATGCCATTGTTGTAGTACTATTTGAAAGAGTATTTATTTAGCAGGGTCCACACCCCTGTAGCCCTCCTGGCTCTGTGATTAGTGATCACTCTGGAATGGTTCAGGAGACTATCTGGGATGCCAGGATTGAACCCAGAATAGCCATATGCAAGGCCAACAAATGCCTTACCTGCTTGCCCCTATAGTACATTCTTAAACTCATCAATTTTTTTTCACATTTCATTTGAAAATGTCACCTATTTTTATTAAGTTATAATATTATTAGGTATATATTTATATACAATATATTTGTATATAATATATATTTATTAGGTATATATTATTAGATAATATTTTTATTAGTTCGTTCAAGTAGACAACATAGCCAAGTGAACCTTAGATTTTCTTGATTTTTTTTTAAATTTTATTTTCATATTTAAATCACAGGATCCACTCCAGGCTGTGCTTAAGGATCATTCTTGATGGGGCTTTGGGGACTATGTGGCTCTGGGGATTGAACCCAATTCAGCCATGCACAAGGCACACAGAAATCCTATCTTCTATACTCTCTCTCTCCCCTTTTGATACATGAGGAAAATGAAATTAAAAAAAAAAAACACCTACTAGGTTGGGGACCTGAATTTAGTTAGAAGGTAAGCAATCAATAATCAATTATTGAAAATGAGCATTGAAGGCTTTTTCTCATAGAATCCAAAATCAAGATCTTTCGTATCATTTGTTCAATGCTACTGATTTGACCAATCAATTAATAAAAATTCTCTTCATTTTCAGAGATGTTTTCATAAATAAATTCTGTGTGTGTGTGGGGGGGGGTGTTTGGGTCACACCCGGCAGTGCTCAGGGGTTTACTCCTGGCTCTATGCTCAGAAATCGCTCCTAACAGGCTCGGGGAACCATATAGGTTGCCGGGATTCGAACCACCATCCTTCTGCATGAAAGGTAAACGCCCTACCTCCATGCCATCTCTCCGGCCCCATAAATAAATTCTTTTTAACTTTATTTATTTATTGATTGGTTGGTTGGTTGGTTTTTGGGCCACACCTGACCAAGGGTTACTCCTGGCTCTGTATTCAGAAATCACCCCTGGCAGGTTGGGGGACCATATGGGATTCTGGGAATTGAATGGGGTCCCTCCCGAATCTGCAGTATGCAAGGCAAACACCCCACCGCTGTGTTATCTCTCTGGCACCATGAAATAAATTAATACTTTCCATAATACTGATGATGAAAACTTTTTGGTATATTGATTTATATACTAGATGACATCCTAAGTCAAAGTACCTAACCTCAAATATAAACGCAAATTTTGTGCCATAAAAAACAAACTCAGCTAATACTTGGGTCATACAGGTTATTTGATTCGGTGCAGAATCAAATGCACGTAGTCTCCAGTCGTCTTCTGCCGTCTACTGGAGGGGGCGGTGCTTCAGCTCAGTCCACAAGTTGCTACTAGCTGAAGAGGTAGGTGGCTGAACAGAACTGTATGTCACTGAACTACTGAATGCACAATATTCTGCGCTTCATATGAGACCTACAGCAGTGATGATGATATCTGTGAACTCAGTGATGATGACAATGTCTATGCTGATACCCTCACATCAGATACAGCTGAAGCTCTGGACATACAGATGATGAGGAGGAAGAATCCAGGTTTGAAGGATTTTAACCTTTGTGAATTAGCTTGATTATCTGCTAAGCTATGGTTTTCTGCACTTTAATTCAAGTTTTAAAGTTATTGTTGCTAGTTTTCAGTTTTTCTTTAGCAATACTGAAAAACATTTAACATAGTTTTGATTCCTTAATTATTGTAATTGTTTTGTCTGTGATCTAAAATAATATATTTTTTATTTTTGAAATTTACCAGTGGCTGCTGCATTTTCCATCTCAGTTTATATTCGAGTTACTAAGCTTCCCCAGTTTTTAGGGTAAAATTTGGGGGGTCGGCTTATACTCAAGTATATAGGTACTTCACAAGTCATTTCATTCCATTTTTCCACACATTCTTCGTCTTTGGCATCCTCATAGTCATTCAGCCCAGTGTTAGAAAGCTTTCTAACTCTTCCCTACATGCTTCTGTTCTTGACTGAGATGCAAGGCTGTACATCACAGGGAATAAAACAGCAGTGGCTACTGCTGCTGCCAAACAGGTATACAAAACCACCGGCAAATCTGGGTATGCTCCTTGAAGAATTCCAACGACTGCAGGAATAGCCATTTCTCCTAGAGCAGCACCAACTACAAAAAATGCTGCAGATTTCCCATGGATGGTTGTGTGCTGCTCAATCCAAGAAACACCACTGGGAAAAGTGGTCGCCATTGAGGCCCCATATACTGAAGTGGCTATCCAGAGACAGATTCGGTTCTTGTTGAAAAGCACGAGAAATATAGAAGAAGTTAGGCAGCCAATGTTGCTCAACACAATCATGGTTCCGGGTTGTAAACATGTAGCAAAAAAGATGGCTAGACCCCTGAAGGCTGCAAAGGTGGCCCAGAAGATGGAGTTCAACCCAGCTGCTTCACTTTCTGTCATGCCAGCATAAGTAGTAGCAAATGAGAAAACATAAGAGCCATATGTGACTTCAGCTCCAACATAAAAGAAGAAAAAGATGAACAGGAGACAAAGAAGAGCAACATGATACTTAGCTCTTCGAGATCTCTGAGCAGATGCTTTTGCCTTTCCCCGCTTTGTATTTTCCTTGAAAAACAAGGCAAAAAAAGAGAAAGAAACTACACAAATGTAAGTCCCAATAACCGTGTAGGTCAATAACAAATTCAGATCATCTGGCACTTCCAGCAGAGAACCAGAGTCAGCTCCAGATGAATGGCTGAGGGCAGAATGGTTCAAGTTGGCTTCTGTGTGGTTTTTGGCAGACACTGTTGTGCCCAGTGCCAACTTGGCCAGCAGTGGAGCCACAAAGGCACCAAAGGCAAAACTGAAGTGTAAGGCCTGCATGTGTGGGGCTCCTTTCTCCCCCCAAATAGCCAGGATCAGGACGTTTCCACCTACCAATAAAAGCAGGGGAAAGGGGTGACTTAATCACAGTGATGTAGAGAACAGCAGCTCATTTCTAGTGCTAACAGGAATCCACAGTCAAGGTTACAATACACTCAGCTAATAGGTAAAAATGCTAAATGCTAAAAATGCAGTGACTTCTAATATAAGAGACTCCCATCAAATGCAGCATTGTACCAGCTCATACTGGCCAATAGAATTCTACCAGCTTATAAGCTACAGCCTCTTACATCACACACATTATCACAGCCTCTATAGTTCTAAGACCAAGTATTGGGGAGATGGGTAATACATGTTTTTATTAATTTATAAATATAAAATTTATACACATATATTTAAAGACAAAATTCATCATGACATATTGACTAGACTACCTCAGCTAGGGGCTGGAGCAATAGGGTAGGGCATGCAGGTCTTGCATTCAGTTGACCTGGGTTCAATCCTCAACACCCCACATGGTTCCCTGAGTATGCCAGGACTTATCCCTGAGCAGAGTCAGGAGTAAGCTCTGATTTACTGCTGGGTAATCCCCAAAACAAGAACAAACAAAAAGGCTACCAACGGTATTGGTAGCCCATTGAAATAAGTATCAAAATATAGCAGAAACAAAACCGATTTTTAGGAACTTGACTACTTTAGGATTCTGCTGCACTCAGTACAGAAACAAGGATACCTTCTAACATCTGCACATATACTGTTCATAAACCTACAAGAGGTATAGTTTCAATCTCCTGCATCATATGGTCCCCACCAGGAGTGATCCCTGAGCACAAAGCCAGGAGTAAGATCTGAGCATAGCCTGGTGTGGTCCCCAAAAAACACCATGTTAAGTCATAATAAAATGAAGCACACCCTATAAACAAAAGTCATGATGAAGTCTTGGATTTTCTCTCCTTCCTTCCTTCCTTCCTTCCTTCCTTCCTTCCTTCCTTCCTTCCTTCCTTCCTTCCTTCCTTCCTTCCTTCCTTCCTTCCTTTCCTTCTTTCTTTCTTTTCTTTCTT
>PVKC010049786.1:0-10674 GCA_004027635.1 Crocidura indochinensis
TCCTGGGTGATGGAAAGACACAGTCGCTCTTCACTGTCCACAGGAATATTGAACAAGAATCTTTCAAGGAATACTTTCACATTTCTGGCAAATTATCTTCAAAAGAGATTTTAGTATTTTATAAAGATCATATAGGAAAAGGGTCTTTCTAACTTAAAGTGGAGGCTCCCAAATGGAAAAATCATTGGATTTAATTCAGTTCAACTAAATTAAATTGAGCAAGTTTTACACTATTAGTCACTGAAGTGATGAGTGAGATAAGTATATACTGTTAGATGTTTCACTGAAATCTAAGGCAACACAAGTCCTTAATTTCAGCTACTCATTTCAATCACCATCCAAACCTTCAAACCTAGACTTCCTCTTAGATATTTCCTTAAACCAAGGACTTGCAATTAACTATTCAAATATGCCTTTTTTTCATATAGGAATTCTTCAGGATATAGCTCACTCTGGTGCTCAGGGAGCCACTCCTGGTTCTATGCTTGGAAGTTGCTTTTGGTGGTGTTAAGGGAACCATGTGGTGTTGGGTATTGAACTCGGGCCTCTTGAATGTAAAGCATGTGTTTCAGCCTTTTGTGCTTTCTCTCTAGCCCCAGATAGAGATTCTTAATTAAAACCACTTTCATAAAAGTAAGTGTAGGGGTTAAAGAGATAGAACAATGGGTTGAGCACTTGCTTGCCTTGCATGTTGCCCACCCAAACCCAGCCCCAGGCATTCCCTATGGTCCCCTGAGACTACCACAAGTGTTTTCTGAGTGTAGACATATGTAAACCCCAACACTGCTAGGTAAGATTTCCCCTCCCTAAAAAAAATCATGATCTTAAAATGTCTTTGCTTAATTGAGAACTGTTTAAGAAGTCGAGGTTTGGATTTCTCATTTGTCGCTGCAAGCAATGAATACTCCAACTGAAAGTGACTGAAGCAAGCTTCAATCACTGGAACAGAAAGGTTCAAGAAAGAAAATTTCCAGGGTTGGGGCTTAGTTTGCCCTTCCCTTCCTGTCTTGTCTTTTGTGCTTTCCCATGTGTTAACTTGTCATTTAGACATCCCACAGCTGCAGGCATCTTTTCATCCTCATAGTACAAATATTTTTAAGAAGAAAGGTGGGAGGGTTACATTTTGAGGTAAGAGGAAGATGGAAAAAGAATGAAGACATCCTCACGCTGGCATTTTCTGAGGGTCCAGAGAAAATGGCTATTGCTTCTAGTCTGGAACTTCCTGGTGTGAAGCCATATTGTGCTTTTGGCTAGCTCCACTTATGGTAGCTGACAATACCTACATGGTATGTGCCTGGCTCTCTTGGTGAAAGGACCCCCACATTTCACCCACCTTCTGGAGGCAGGTACATGTTTTACTTTCAGGAGACTGAGCCCAATCTCCAAAATAATCTTCCCTGTAAGATAAGGGTCAAGTTACTCATTTTTAACTTGGAACTAATTAACACAAATTGCACCACCTCCCTCACAGATTTGTTACCATTCAGCCTCAGCCAAGTGTGAGCTGCCTAAGGTCAGACAGGTTGGGGTTAGGGAGGGAAACCAGGGATTTCGGTGAAGGGACGTGTACACTGGTAAAGGGATTGGTGTTGGAACACTGTATACCCAAAACTCAATTATGAATAACCTTGTAATAAATAGCTTTGTAATGCTCAGTGATTCAAAAATATTTAAAACAACCAAAAACAAAACAAATGCAGATTAACAACCTATCAAACAAAATAAAATCCATAAGGTTCCTTGTAAATAACAGGTGATTAAGGTATTTTCTCTGACTTCTCAAACACCAAGCAAAACTTTAGCATGATTTAACAATAAAGGGGGGGTGACTGAAACCCAACTACAAACATGTTTGCAACTATGGCACTTATATAAAGATATTAATAAACAAAGAAACAAAAAAGAAATGCAATGGTGCATATAACAAAGTGACAGACTGCAAAATTAACATGCAAAGATCAATGGCCTTCTTTTATTTTTTAGTTATAATTTTTTAATAATTTTTACTTTGACCAAAGTGGCTTACATATCTTTCACAGTAACATTTTAGGTACATATTAACATTGAATCAGGGGAATTCCCATCACCAAAGTTGTTCTCCCTCCAACCCTGTTCCCATCTTGCATCCCATATCCCCCACCCTCACTCCCCGGGCTGCTAGTATAAGTGGTCCCCTCTGTGTCTAGTTTACTACTTAGTGATCATACAACTGTTTGGGCTTGGGACTCTCCATTGTTTCCCCCTCTATTTGAGAGGCGGAACTAGATAGTTCTAGTTATATGGTTTTGTTGGCAGAAAAGAAAACAATAAAAATGGGGCCCGGGAGATAGCATGGAGGTAAGGCGTTTGCCTTTTATGCAAAAGGTCATTGGTTTGAATCCCGGTTCCCCATATGGTCCCCCGTGCCTGCCAGGAGCAATTTCTGAGCTTGGAGCCAGGAGTAACCCCTGAGCACTGCCCGGTGTGACCCAAAAACCAAAAAAAAAAAGAAAAAGAAAAAAAGAAAACAATAAAATGGGGGTAAAAATCAAATAAGCCAAATATGAACAGAGTCCTTCTAGAGGCTTCAATCTCAGTTTGAGAGGGGAAAGGGAAAAAGGCAGTGAGACACCACAACAATATAAAAGGAAATATCAAATAAAAAATCCAGTGAGCACTACAGAAATAAAGACAAGCACCACATAATAACCACGGTCCTGAAATAAAAACATAACCGGGGGCCGGGCGGTGGCGCTGGAGATAAGGTGCCTGCGCTAACCTAGGACGGACCGCGGTTTGATCCCCTGGTTCCCCATATGGTCCCCCGTGCCTGCCAGGAGCGACTTCTGAGCGAATAGCCAGGAGTAACCCCTGAGCGAAAAACCAAAAATAAATAAATAAATAAATAAACCAATAAACAAAAAAACATAACCAAGCGCAAAAAGGAAAAAAGAAAAAAATGGAGACAACTTCAGTATCCAAACCAAAACAAAGAAATAAAAAAATAAATAAATAGATAAGTAAATAAAAATATTTTTGTGCTGTTTTTTTCCTGCATAGACACAGTAAATATTGGGAACATTAGAAAGGGAATTACCTTGGCATAAAAGATACAGGGTTTTCCACCATTGAAGTATACTGTCATGGGAATAACTATAGACTCCTTGCTTGTTCATTTAGTCTCCCCTCGGTGTCGTGTGTGTATGGAAGACTTCTGCTCCTTCATGGGTGATAAAAATCAGACCTCTGTATCTAGAGATCTTGAAATCTCCATAGGTCAAGGAATGGAGCTTATGATGAAGTCCTTCTTTGTGGTTCTAGAAGTTCTGTTCCTTTGCTGTCGTTTTAATCTGTCTTCTGTAGTTGGTGGTCTTGGTCATTGCGCTGGTCCTAGTAGGGAGCCTGAGATAGAGTCTTTCGTTATGTTTCCAAAATACTTGTTCAGTTGCAATTGTCTCAGTCAGACCTCTGGAATTAAAGATCTTGGTTGTTGTACAGATCTTAGACCAAAACCTAGACTAGGGCTTTTTTTTTGGGGGGGGGGGCAGGATTTGGACCACACTCGGTGATGCTCAGGGGTTACTCCTGGCTATCTGCTCAGAAATAGCTCCTGGAAGGCATGGGGGACCATATGGGACACCGGGATTCAAACCAAACACCTTAGGTCCTGATAGCTGTTTGCTAGGCAAATGCTGCTGTGCTATCTCTCCGGCCCCTACTAGGGCTTTTTATTGGTCCTAGGATACGTTCTGCCTAGTCATGTTGTCACAGTCAGTCATCTGTAGATAGCGATCTTGGCTTTTGCACAGATCACAGGGTGACTGATCTGATTTTGTCTTATTGTTAGCTGGTGAGGCAAGACAACCTGCTCTTAGATCAAGTTGTTCCCATTTCCACGTTGTCAGTATATCATATTAGAACTGGCACATGTTTGGTGCCAGAGCAGTATTAAGGATGTCTCGGAGGGGATTTGGTTCCTGGAGCTGTTGTGGAGAACTGTGTCATCTCCCTGTCTGGGATCCAGGGTTCAAGGCTGAGTGATTGGTGTCTAATCACCTGGGGTCTAAGTTGGTTCCACATGACATATGTTCAAAGTGGGAGATGCCCCTGTATTGTAATAAAAAGTATGAGTTCTTATCCCTGGTAGATAAGAGCTTGTTTTTATATGTAAGATTTCCCCCTTTTTAGTATGCCTTTGCAGGAAGAAATGGTGCTACTTTATATTGCACATGCGTTTGGGGGTGGAAAGAGAAGAAAACAGAAACAATACAAAAAATAAAAATATATATGCAGGCTAAAGATAAAACACAGTGGTGTTTGCCTTGCAAGCAGTCAATTCAGGACCTAAGGTGATTGGTTTGAATTCTGGTGTCTCATATGGTTCCTCATGCCTGCCAGGAGCTATTTCTGAGAAGATAGCCAGGAGTAACCCCTGAGCACCACCGGATGTGGCCCAAAATATATATAAAAAGAAAAGAGAATTTTCAAAATGAATTTTAAAAAGCAATTAACAGAACAAAGTGATGCAGGAGACTATCTTACATTTGGGGAAAAACAGGTTGAGGTAGTATTATATAGGTCTTAAACTTATGAAGGAAGTATAGGCTTCCCCATTGTCTTTTGAGATTTTCTTGTGGGTGTGAGCTCCAGGGTGCATTTTCATCCCACACCCTGGCCTTCTTGAGATTGAGAAAAGATTTCCGGTAGAGAGGTCTTGGGCAGAGTTCTTGCAGTGGGGATCCTTTTGGAGCTAAGTCTGGTATCAAACAGCAGTCCATGTTAGGGAGAGGTGATAAAGAGGGCCACACAGCACAAGTCAGCAGAGGTGTTGGCCTTCTTATACCCCAATAATGATAAAGAAGAAATGGATCTTAAAAAAAACATTAACATTAGTGCCATACAAACTCAATACCTTGAAGTCAACTAAACTAAAGAGGTGAAGGATCTATACAAAGAAAAGTACAAAACACTGCTTCATGAAATCAAAGAGGATACAAGAAAATGGAGACACATACCCTGTTCATGGATTGGGCGAACTAACATCATTAAAATGACAATACTTCCCAAAGCACTGTACATATTTAATGCAATTTCTCTAAAGATACCCATGATATTCTTCAAAGAAGTGGATCAAACACTTCTGAAATTCATTTGGAATAATAAACCCCACAAATAGCTAGAGCAACCCTTAGGGGAAAAAAGATGGGAGGCATCACTTTCCCCAACTTTAAATTGTACTACATGCAGTAGTCATTAAAATAGCATGGTCTTGTACCACGCATACATAAAACTTTTGGGGGAGGGGCCAGCAAGGTGGCACTAGAGGTAAGGTGTCTGCCTTGCAAATGCAAGTGAAGTAAACTTGCCAATCGTTTTAAGAGACAAGAATGTAAGACCTGAGCAAGGCTTCAATGATGGATCAAAACTCATCACACATCAAATGACTCACACAGGGGAGAAACCCCATGTTTGCAAGAAATGTGGACTAGACTTTATTCGCAGGTCAATACTCGTCAGACACCAAATGACACACACATGAAAGAAGCCCCATGTTTGCAGGGAATGTGGGAGTGGCTTCAGTGAGAGGTCAAGCCTCATCAGACACCAGACGACACATACAGGGGAGAAACCCCATGTTTGCAGGGAGTGTGGGCGTGGCTTCAGTCAGAGGTCAAATCTCAAACACTAGAGGACACACACAGGGGAAAAGCCCTATATTTTCAGAGAATGTGGCCGAGGCTTCATTCAGAGATCAAGTCTCATCAGACATCAGATGACGCACACAGGGGAAAAGCACTATGTTTGCAGGGTGTGTGGCTGTGGCTTCAGTGACAGGTCAAGTTTCATCACACACCAGGGGACACACACTGTGGAGAAGCCCCATGTTTGCAGAGAGTGTGACACACAGGGGAGAAGCCCTATGTTTGCAGGGAGTGTGGACGAGGCTATGGACGGAGGTCAATGCTCATCAGACACCAGATGACACACACAGGGGAGAAGTCCCATGTTTGCAGGGAGTGTGGGCATGACTTCGCTCAGAGGAGAAACCCCATGTTTGCAAGAAATGTGGACTAGACTTTATTTGCAGGTCAATACTTGTCAGACACCAAATGACACACACATGAAAGAAGCCCAAGTCTCATGAAACACCAGAGGACACACACAGGGGAGAAACCCCATGTTTGTAGAGAGTGTGGGCGCGGCTTCAGTGAGAAGTCAACTCTCATCATACACCAGAGGACACACACAGGGGAGAAACTTCATGTTTGCAAGGAGTGTGGGTGTGGCTTCAATGAGAGGTCAAGTCTCATCGTACACCAGAGCACACATACAGGGGAGAAGCCCTATGTTTACAGAGAATGTGGCTGAGGCTTCAGTCAGAGGTCAGGTCTTCTCACACACCAGAGGTCACACACAGGGGAGAAACCCCATGTTTGCAGGGAGTGTGGGCATGACTTCACTCAGACATCAAGTCTCATGAAACACCAAAGGACACACACAGGGGAGAAACCCCATGTTTGCAAGGAGTGTGGGCGCGGCTTCAGTGGGAAGTCAGGTCTCATCACACACCAGAGGACACACGGGGGAGAAACTCCATGTTTGCACAAGTGTGAACGAGGCTTTAGTCGGAATGCAAATCTCATCACACACAATGGAACACACAAAGGGGAGAAGCCCTATGTTTGGAGAGAATGTGGCCAGGGCTTCAGTCACAGGTCTGGTCTCATCACACACCAGAGGATACACACAGGGGGGAAGCCCCATGTTTGCATGGGGTGTGAACGAGGCTTTGGTCGGAGGTTAAGTCTCAGCACACACCAGAGGGCACACGAGAGAAACTCTAGGCTTACAGTGAATGTGGGCAAGGCTTCATTTAGAGGTCACATCTCATCACACACTAGAGGACATGCACAAGGGAGACACCCTAAGCTTGCAGGTTGTGTAGTCAAGGTTTCAGTGGTTAGTCAGGTTTCATAATATACCAGATGACATGCACAGGCAAGAAACCCTATATTTGCAGTCCTTTGGGTGAGGCTTTATTTTGAGATCAAGTCTCATCACACACATGAGAGAAACCCATGTATGCATAAATTGTGGACGAGGTTTCTACCAGACTTCACACATCACATGGCAGAGAACACACATATTAGAAGGCCGATGTTCGAAGAAAAGATGCCTAATGAAAAGTAACCTCATAGCATCCACAGAGAATAAATGCAACCAACAAAAATCTACAGATTGTTTCTAGGAAGGTGGCCAGGGAAGTGTTTTGACATCTAATTTCTTTTACAGTTTTCTGCAAAATAAAATATATACTTATTTAGTTCTAGTATTAATATTTCCTTCCCCTTTCAAATCAAAGGGGAATTGAATGCACAGAAAATATACTATCATCCAATTTTAAACAGGATCAGTGTCTGATATACTTGTATTGAGTGCAGGTCACCTTAATCCATTAATTAGTAAATTGAGCCCTAATTTACTAATCATTCCAAAAAGATAACATAACCTTGCAAGTGCTAGCCAAGGAAAGATCACGACCACAGTTCGATCCCCCAGCATCCCATATGGTCCCCCCAAGCCAGGGACAATTTCTGAGAGCTTAGCCAGGAGTAACTCCTGAGCATCAAATGGGTGTGGCCCAAAAAGCAAAAGCAAAAACAAAAAAAAAGATGAAGTCATTGTAGGAAACATCCAGAAGGCCAAGGGTTAGGTTTAGCTGAGGAGGAGGGTAAGTGAAGGTGATGATATGATTAAGTTAGGGTTAGATGGTTAGAGTGAAGGATAAAAGAGTTGGGGGCTAAGATTAGAAGGCTAGAGTTAGGGTTAGAAGAAGTTAGGGTCAGGGTTAGGTTCAAGGTTATGGTTGTCAAAGTCAAGATTGTTAGGGTTGGGTTAGTGTTGGTTGTTAGTTTGGGTTTGGGTTACTGTTAGGGGTTACTTTTAGGATTCGGGTTAATGTAAGAGTTGGAGAGTTAGCGAAGAGTGAGAAGTGTAGGTCTATGGTGAAACATCCTCAAGTTGGTTTGGAGCTCCAATGTTGGTCCTGCACCTAATCTCAGTAGGAATTTATGCGCCCTCCGAGATGGGACCTGTTGAGAAGCAGCATGTGCCTGATCTTGCATTGGTAAGGAAAACTGAGCTTTAGCCCAGACCATCCTGTGGACCCTAGTGACAGGCATGTGCAGGTGGGCAAGGACTGTAGTGGCAGAAGAAATTGAAGAAAATGAAGCCACTTTAACCAAGACATGATGACAGATGCCTTCTACTCTATGTCAATAACCAAAAAGACACATGGAGTCCATTTAGACGAAACTGTTGTGTAAATGGATTAGAACATGGTTTTTGTTTTGGTTCTATTTGGGAGCAGGAGGTTGAGTTGCACATCTAGCGCTGCTCACCAGTGACCCCTGGTGGTACTCAGGAGCTCAGACTGAATTCTGCCCAGGGGAATAGGTGCTGTGAGGTCAGGGTCTCTGGTGAGAGGGTCTGAGGGTCATAGTCAAGGTCTGAACTAGGAAGAAATGGTGAGGGTGCAGTCCTCAATCCTTGGCTTGAAGCTGAGCTTCAGTACTTGCCATTCACACATAGCACTGAGCTTAGGATCATAGGAGCCTTTATATTAGGGAAGTTTTCTGGGAGTTACCAGGCTACAGGGAAAGAATCAGAGTTTCAGGCAGGAGAATTGAGGCTAGAAAATAAGCCTGTGCAGGAGAGGTTTCTCAGGTACTGCCTTTTTTGTGTCTGGCAGTCAGCAATCGACCTCCTCAACTCCAGGTTGGTGCCTGGAGGCCTATCTTGGTTGTCCTCACTCTCAGCATCATGCCCACAGGTAGAAGTTCTGAGGAAAACAGCTCAGTCACATGACAGGAGCTTCATACCAGAGACACATGCACCCTTATTCCCTCTGCAGAACCCCTAGCTATGTCCCTGCAACTTGGTTCTGAGAAGGAAGCAGATACTGCTGCAGAAGTAGCACTTGACTGGATCGAGCAGGGGACTTGGGACTAGGAAGACAGAGAGAAAATACAAAAGAGCTGAGGGACACCCAAGGAGATAGGCCATGTACTCCTTCCCTGCCCCCTCACCTTTTCATTCACATGCAGAGGCTCCTGGGAATGACCAAGGAGGAGAAGCAGAAACTCGAGTGCAGGACACAATGCTGATTGCGGTAAGAGTGAGTGCAGGATCTCCAGTAGGGAGAAGACATATTTGGGGGCCTAAGAAGGTAAGGAGGTGAGAGACTCAGGGTCCCCTCTCAGTTGGCTCCACCTCCAATTGTAGTCTGAACCCTGGTGCTCCCAAATAGCAAATGAGATGGTAGTATAGGAGAAAGTGGATACAGAGAAAGGGGGACTGCTGAAAAATCCTGACACATTCATACCAAAGAGGATTGCAACCCACTCTGTGTCCCGGGACACACCTTCATTCTATTTTTATGTTTATTTTTAATTGATGTAAGCACTGTGGTGACAAAATTGTTCATTGTTGTGCTTAAGCTATACAATGTAAACCATCCTTCACCAGCACACCATTCCCATCCCCTTCATCAGTGTCTCCTGGGGATGTTTTTTATCTTGGTTTCCCCGCTCTAAGTAAACATCTCAGCACTCGACTTCCTTTATGTCCAGTTGCTAGACCTTCTCTACACCACCACCATGTCCTAATCAGCCTTTGTATTCAGGGTCCAGAAGAGAGTGTCCTTCCTGCTGACTGAACCACACATGCACCCTGTGCTGCATCTTACCCACAACTAAAATTCTATACCTTGCCCTTAAGTCAGCACAGAGAGAGCAGAAGGCCCAGCAGGGAGAGGAGAAACCAAAGAACCAGTGATTGGGCAGAGTTGGACAGATGCACAATTCTGGCTGGAACAGAGGCTGCAGCCCGGGCCACTCTACCCAATTTCCTCTTTCAGGCCAGCTGAGCCCTCCCTGCGACACCAAAGCTTAAAACTCCAATGGCCGTTTACCTGCCCTTATCCCCCATCAGCTTCTAATCTTGCTCAACGGTCACCTTCCACCCCCTTTCTTCCTTTCTCCCACCTTCTTGGAGTCAGAGACCTGCAATGAGTCACAAAAAGAAGATCCTCTGTAGAGGCAGATGTGAGGGACTGAAGAAGATTAGCACCAGGGGCACCTAGTGGGACACTGAAGGGTAGGGAGATGGAGACTGTCCTCAGGAACCATCCTGGCTCTCCAAAGCTGCCTCTGGACAGGGCTAGCACCTCCTCATGCCCCTTTAACCTCCCTCAGACACCCTGAGTCTCTGAATGAGATGCAGAGACACCCTAAGGTGGCTAAATAGGTGAGTCCTTCTTGGCATGGCGTCTGGGTACTGTCCTGAAGCAAGAATGGAGTCTGGGTAGCAGATGATTCTGGACATGAGCACTCCTGTGGGCACTCCAGAGGTTTTGGATAAACTGACCTGCACCTACAGCAGCCTCCAGGGATCTAGAAATGGGGCTTGGGGTGGGGTTAGGGAACCTCATTACAGGCAGTTTTACTGTTCCTGGCAGTAGAAATCAAGGTAATGGTTGGTTCTTTCCAGCCCAGACTGTCTCTTGAACACATATTCCTGGCTTCTTTCTTCTACTCTGAGTTGCTCATGTTCTCAAACATGATTTTCTCTGTTTCTGTCTCCTCATATTTTACTAATAAAGTTTCTTTTAATAACAACTATTTTCACAGGAAG